>JAJMYN010000096.1:0-107424 GCA_023087525.1 Lasiodiplodia sp. KE8368
CCCCAAAAAAAAAAAAAAAAAAGTATCTATACACTACCTGTTACTATACTCTCGTAATCGGCAAGTGCCTTTTAAGCGGCTTCAGCCTCTTCAGCCGCCAACTTCGCCCTTTCTTCAGCGTTCTTCATCTGCTCTCTCGCCTCCTTAGCCTCCTCCTCCGCGTCCTTCGCTCTCACCTTCGTCTCTTCCACCTTCTCAGCCGCATCTCTTATCGCCGCTCTCACCCTCTCCATTACCTCCCCTACCGCCCGCGCCGCCTGGTCATGCTCCACCTTCACCCTGTCGCAGAGATCCTTCGCGCCCCGCTTCAACGCCTCCATGGCCACCTTCCGCCCCTCCAGTAGCCGCACCGCACCATCGGAAACAAATTTCGTCAGCGCAGAGCGCCGCATCAGATAGCCGTGCTCCTCGGCACTCAAGCTCGCGCCCACTTCCGAAAGCTGCCGCTTCAATGTCGCGCCGTCTGTCATGAGCCTGATCTCGGAGATGTTCTGGCCCATTCGATACTGGATTAGGCCCACGGCTTTGAAAAACTCAGACGCCTGCTGTGATAAGGCCTGGAGGCGTTCGCTCTGCATGTTGGCAGCGGCGTGGGCGCGGAGGAGGTCGAGGATCTTGGGGTCCAGCGGCTGCTCTTGTCTATCGTGCTGCTCACGACTCTGTGCGGCCTCCGTGGTAGTGGTCGTTATGGAGTCGAGCTCCGCGGTGAGCTCGTCGCTGCCGGGGCGCAGACCGCTTTGCAGGTTGCAGGCGTACCGGAAAGCGGCGCGCCAGAAGGACCCGCTGGCCGAGGAGGGCAGGCTGGCGCGTGAGATGATATAGATGGCGTGGATGATGACAAAGACGCCGCAGTCGTGTTCGTTATCTTGCTGGAGCGCCTGCGCTTATTTTCTTAGTGAAAAGTTGTTCCTGGCTCCTCACATCTTGCTTACCGTGGGATCGAGGTACGGATCCAGCTGCTTCTGCGGAGAAATCCCGAGGAACTGCGAGATGGCCCAGATAGCAGGTCTCAGGCTTTCAAGATGAACGCGCCCGGCTATCGAGTCATACACGACCACCGTGATTGTTTCGGGCCCAATGCGGTATGAAAGTAGTCGCCAGTGCCGTAGCTTTGAATCGAAGAGCGGCACAAGAACAATCGCATCCGACTCGCGAAGCCTGATGGCTTTGCTCTTTGAAGAGGCCCACGTATCCCACTCACCATCTTCTGGAACCTTGCCAACATCTACTAGGCGAATGCCTGTAATAGGCATAAAGAGGGATATAACCAACATGATCGTCTCCTCTCCTAGCCAATTGGACCCTTGCAAATCGCGCATTGCCTTGGTCAGCCTTTCTTGGTCATCCCGTCCGATGGCAGGGTTATCAGCCTCTTCAATGACCGACTGTATTCCGCTGGCACCATCCTGAGCTGCGTCAAGGTCGTCGGAGTAGTCGTCTACGATGTCTGGGTCGGAATAAGGCATTTTAGCAGTATTCTCTGATTCGAGCGAGTCGGGGCTGGAGCAGTCGTCTGGATACATGTTGGAGGAGGAATTCCACTCTGAAACTATGGAATTATCATGATTTGGAGATGTCGTTACTGAGTCACTTTCGTCACAACGATCCGACTCTAGCAGACCTCGGCTCCGGTTAGGAAGCGTATCGATCCTGTGTCTCTTGTTCGGCCGCACTGCAGTAGGTTGTGTGCTGCCTGAAATTCCATCTCGTAACCCGTCCTGCGCCATAGACCTCTTTTTCTTTGCTTTTTTGGATCTCCTTTTAGGGGGCTCCGGAGTTCTTTTGGCGGGATCTACGTAAGGTCCGGTTGGTAGGCGGTATTCATTTGTTTCTAAGTGCTGCTTCCCATATAGGAATCCTGTCCGAGGGTGGTAAGCTAAATCATGCTCTCTAAGACGTCGTGAATGAACGTGGCCAGGTGGCCTTTTATGGCTGACTGCTTCCTCGGATCTCATATCGGATGGAGCAGCATCTAAAAGTCCCCCCTTCCGCCAGACGTTTTCCCAGTCTAGTTGGAGAGGGTACTTCTCATCTGATCCGTCACCTTGGAGACGCAAGACCATGGCGAGATTTATCCATTGGACTATTTCCGCCCATTCGAAGGTGCCTTCCGGCCAGGCAACTATGTCGCTGTAAACGCACAGTGGGATGTGCTCGAGTGCTTCAACACCCCATCTCATCTCAATGACCTGAGCCATTTTCGTCATTTGAACCGGGTCATCCGCGTGTGATCGTTGTTGTCTCGCAGGAGTTCGAAGGGCCTCGTATATGGCTACCGTGTCATCAAGCATGCGCTTCATCTCAACGCCGTAAAGCCCGAACATCGTCACATCATTGGCCATAAAGGCGATGAAATCGTCAGCCTGAATTGCAACGCCATCACCAGTGGTACGGAGGAGAGTTTCAAACGTTTCGTACACCTTCAAGCGACTTGGCCCAGGGGGCACATTCGTGGCATATGAGACAAGGGAGTCTTATCCATCAGAGCTTCCCTGTTTAATCCGCTCAAAATAATCTAGCACGGTAATGTCAAGGCCTGAGGGTGTTTGCAATCGGGTACGAGGCCTATGCGTCGCCGTAACCTCATCTGCCTCTGTTGTCGTAAACCACGAAGGACTTGAGGGGGTGGTTGCGCTCTCGGAGTAGGATAAGGCCGTCGCGGGTGAGATTGGAGGTTGGCGCGGCTGTGATGATGAAGGAGGCGATTGCGTTCGAGCCGGAGTATGTGGCAGGGTAAGCTAGGTAGATATAAAGGATGAACCCGTTTCGGGCGTACCAAAAATCGGCTGGGTGGACGTTGTTGGTCCATTGTTTCGGCCACAGCCGACGACGGCCCGCCGGTAGCTTCCCCGGGCGATACTGTTTTGCACTGATGAACGGTACCACAGAGCAGTGGCAGGCTTCTGCGGACGGGCGCTAAGAAAAAGTTTTCACGGCCCTACTTGAATCGCTTGGCGAGGGAGATCCCTCGTGATGCGAAAGAAGTGGAATTGCGGTGCGTGTACGGAGTAGAGCAGATGATGTGACAGCGGAAGGCTAACAGGCAGCGATGTGGAGAAGACTAAGCAGATTGTCTGGACACAAGACCAAAGTAGAGCACTACTCTATCACTAATTGTCGTATAGCTGAGAGCATTTTGGGATACCTCAGCTATCAGCAGTGGCTAAAGTGCGTGGCTCCAACAAATCGCATCATCCATGACTTTCTAGAATTTCTGTTATTGAATTCCATTTGGCGCAATGACGGTGCTGCCGGAGTGCGAAAATGAGGGAGACCACAGGTGGCCCGAGCGTATATATGACGGCGGATCACAGCGCTCAATCCTGCACTGTACAGGTAATATAAATCGTACATGTGCAAATCCAAAGCTCCCCGCCTATGCCTCCACGGCTACGTACAGTGATTAGTTTCGGCGGCACGCTGAGAATAAAAAGAGAGAATATGTTGAACAGTGCAAGTGGATTGAATTGAACACTCCTAATTCTTATAATACAGCAGTACACCTACCTGTTCATATACATCGGTTGCTTAGAATGATGTTATGATGTTTAATAAATGATTGACATTATTGTGGTGGGACAAAACAAAGCTGTAAACCTTAGTGTCGAGAAAAGGCATAAAATACGGCAATTACACGCGGCAATGAACATGAATAATAATGAGGTCTGACAGAATACTATCCATTTTCTAAATTTCACTTTTGTCCCCATTTTACTTACGAAGCGCATACGATAAAGCGGGTGTAATTATCACACTTACAAGCACAACTGCTTGATTGCTTGCTAAGCCGCTTGCGCTTGCTGCGGAACCTGGCCGTAAGCAGGCCCCGCTCAGACAGAAGTGGCGCAGCTGAAGGTGCCACCTGCGCGCAGAGATCACAGATACGCAGAAACTGATTGGCCGGGGATTCTTACTCGCAGCGTGACGTGGCCGCAAGACACGCAGCGGTAAAACGCTACGGAAAGAAATTGGACTGAGAATGTGTTTGCCTACTGCAAAAGCCATTCTTATTACGTCTTTCAACTAGTTGTGTCAAATGAGAAACTATCGGATCGAGTAAAGATCGCTCCATTTGCCTCCTTGGCTACCATTTACCTGTTTTCCTGTCACAATCTGTCGTATAATTCGGGTACGATAGCTCAATCAACCGAAAGATCCACTCTCCAATCACCAACTAGCTACTTGACGGAATATACAATCTAGCACATCGTCACGCTCTGAGGGATCGTGGCGTCGTAAATGCAAACGTCAGTGATCCACTTCTTCTCGACCCAGAAATACCTGATAAAGACATGTGCACACGCGGCCAGGATCTGAGTGCCTGAAAAATTGCCATCGGAAACCAATGGAACAGTATACTTCTGGGATATCGGCTCAGACGAAGCGCCAGTGGCCTGTGGCAAATTGAAAAACAGGGTTTTTCCTTGCCGGGGTTTTTCGTAGGTCGCGATCTTTGCCTGGAGGAATCCCGGGAATCCAACCTCGTTGAAGCCTTTGACAACATCCTCTAGAAGCTCTGGACTCACCACCATGGCCCAGAAGATGTCCCATAAAGGATCTGTATCACCTAGCGAGGCTTGTGGCGAGAGAATCTTATCGAGTTCGGTCGACGCAATACAGATGATGCGCATGTCCTCAACTGTGAAATCCGCTCGTCGGAAAGTTCTAGTCAACTGGAAATAGTTGCAGAGCTCCATTGCGTAATAGAGGCTCTCGTGTGGGTCCTGGAAGTCCTTAATTTGAATGTTGTTGAATATGTTCTCCCTCCTCTCTTTCTTGCGCTCATCGGACAGCTTTTCCACGTGCCTAAACACCTCGTGAACATCTGAGTAAAGCCAAGCGGTGGGCGTGAAGAAGAAACCATCAGGCCGAAGGAGTATCACTGCTTTTTTCATGAGCTCAAGTAAGGCTCTGTCCATGTAGCGATCGCCAAGATGGTAAGGGTAACTCTTCGTGTCGACTTCATCGATGTCGACATAGAGGCGGTCGTATTCATGACATTTGTTGAAGTCCAAGCCTCGACTCGATGCTAACTCCCCTTGTGCGGTCACAGAGAGAAGCCCCGGGCAAGGTCTCAGCACTTCCATTAGCCGAGTGCTTTTGGAGCCAAGTAGCTGATCACGCAAATCCCGAAAAGGGTCGTCCGAGGACAGTTGCGATGGACCTTTTTCGATAGCTTCTGGACGGAGAGCTTTCGGTCGATCCTTCGCCTTACCCCACAGAGCGTGCATAATGTCCTTTTCTGACAGGTCTTCGGCTAAAAGATCATCGTATACATCCGGTTCAGGCGTGGTCTCGGTTTCTTCCGTATTCCGGGATTGCCTATCCGTACCTCCCAAGAAAAGCGAGCATTGATTAGGAAGAGAAAATCCTCCAATGGAGTTCCAGAGCCTCGAAACTAGGCTATCTTCACGGATCTTCTTCTCATGCTTTCCGAAATACGTGAGCAACTGTTCAGAGAGTTGATTTTTCAGGTTCCTCCGTCGCCTAAATTCAGCCACGCAGCCATCGGAGCTGGCGCGGAACTGCATCCAGCCTAATGGCCCAGACCACTGCATGGGAAGTGGCATGGGTGACTTGAAGCTAGGTTCGTCTTCGTGGGACTGGAAGCCGAGCATTGAACAGACTGCCACCAGGTCTTTGCCCTTCCAGCGCATGGGCACGATGCCGTTCACCAGTTCTGACTCAAACTGCATCTCGTATCCGGGGTCGTTATCGGGCGACAATCCGAGGGATTGCAAGAAGTTGACCCAACTCGTCCTCGCCAAAGCAGAGTTTTCAAGATCCGACATATCTGAGAAACCGGTGGGGAAGGCGAATTCTGGTTTCCACGACCTGGCAACTAGAGTCGGGAGGCTAATAGTTGGCGTGCAAACTTTTCTTTGGAGGCCAAATAATGAAGATGAGGTGACCTTTGGCTCCCAATCCCCAAGGCTTTGGCGTGAAAGACCAAGGCTGTAGGCTCGATGTTGTGTGATCAATTGCTGAGCGGCAATGTAAACCGTAACAAGGGTAGCAAGGGCCGCAATGGTTGCTACAATAGCAACCCCAACTGATATCCAATCTGAGACGGAAGACATTTGGATATGGGTTCCCGAGCTGAACAATGTGTTAGTGATACTACGTTATTTTTTTTAAAAGCGCTTTGGAGGGTGCAATTGCGCTCCAGTAGTTAATAAAGAAAGACTTACTGATGGATAGAGGCTTGATTGTCAATTAGTTATCAAGGTTATTGGCGAGCATGTCTAGAGAATTCGCGCTTTTACATGTACGCCCGTTCGTCCCATTAGTCAGGGTATGTCCAAGCGTTCTGTAGTAAAGCGACTCAGCTTGGCCGCATCGCCGCGATAATGGATCGTATCGAGAATACAGCTTATTAGCCACCCATTCATGTGGGGGTGTGCAGCCGTCAGTGCATTTGGTCTAGTTCGGACGATGGTCTAGCTGAATTTAGACTTCCGTCTCGGCCCCCACTGACTATCACACCCACACATGCAGCGCCCCGCCAACACCGGGATGCATTGCAGTGACACGTGTTGGATACTGCAGTACGACGCAGGAGCTGAAATGCAATGCAAGGACACGCAATTACTACTGCCCCACTCCATTACAGCTGAAATGCTTTGCAGTGACACGTCAGGCTTTGTAGGGAGGCTGTGTCGTAGTCATTGCTCGATCAGTTAAGTCCGATATCTGTAGCGGTATTCACTAATATATTTAGCTGCATAGACTGAGGGAACTCTGCCATATTCTTGCATCCTGGGTTTTCGCCATTACTGAGACAATCACATTTATATTTCATCTTTGAGAACCGAATCATGACGTCAGACAATCCACTCCCTGCACCGGCTGATGATCACGGCGGCGTACGTCACTCGAGATCGGCACCACAGCTGGGTCGGTTCCACGCTGCATCAGCTCCGAAAACCCTCCAAGAGTCAATTCAACAGCTGACTTTGGACGTGGACCGCGAAGAATTTTCCGTCAATCCTCAGCCACCCGATTCTGATCATTCTCCTCAAACATCAGCGCCTCAATCTCCTAATTCATCGGCTGCTACTTCTGAATCCTCTTGCGAAAGTGTTGCGGATGAAAGCGATGACGAATTGCCGTTATCTGTTCCTTGTCAATACGTTGAACCTGTGGGCGTCGATAAGTCACGCCTCTTTCCGCCATCCGAAGCCTATTCAAGGAGCCGACCACTACTGCCTGGGAGTCAAACACCTCGGAATCGGTCCGTATCGCCCGGGGCTTTTCCACAACAACGATTCCGGCGTGAGCCGTCCAAGGCAACCCAGGAATGGGAAGAGCAGAAGCGCGACGGGGGCGCTAAAAATGAGGCTATTGACAAACTGATGGCTCTTGTTGGCCTCGAAGAGGTAAAGAGACAAGTTCTTGCCATCAGAAACAAGGTCGAAATCTGCAAGAAACAAGGGGCAGATATCAAGAAAGAGAGATTTAATGTCATCTTTCAGGGAAACCCAGGGACGGGTGAGTGTATTTTTCGAAGATTTCGTCCTTACTGCACCGCTGACACAAACGAAAGGTAAAACGACTGTTGCTCGTATCTATGCGGAGTTCTTGCGCTCTGTCGGCGTGCTAGACTCTGCTGATGTCAAGGAAACTTCTGGTGCAAAGTTGGCGTTCAAAGGGCCACACGGCGCAAAGAGAATCATCAAGAAGCTCGTAAGATACGGCGAGGGCGGCGTGCTCTTCGTTGACGAGGCCTATCAACTTGTAGCGCCATATGCGGCAGGTGCAGGACGCCAGGCTCTGGACATTATTCTTACAGAGATGGAGAATAATATCGGAAAGCTTGTTGTCATCTTCGTTGGGTACAAGGACGACATGGCATCCTTTTTCGAGCATAACCCGGGACTAGCCAGTCGAATCCCGTACTGCTTTCATTTTGCAGACTTCTCCGACGAACAGCTATGGACAATCCTACGCGACAACTTCAAGGCCAAGTATGGCAGAAAATTACGGATTGAAGATGGCATGAAGGGTCTCTACACACACGTGGCTATCCGTCGCCTCGGCCGCTCTCGCAACAACCGAGGTTTTGGGAACGCACGCGCAGTCGAAAATCTACTCGCAAGGATTTCAGAGCGCCAAGCTGTTCGTGTGAAAGATGAGCAACGACGAGGCGAGTCACCAAACCCCCATTTCTTCAAGAAAGAGGACTTGATCGGTAAAGACCCCACCGAAGCCAAACTCCAGAGTTCGGCCTGGGCGGAGCTTCAAAAGCTAATTGGGCTCGATTCGGTCAAAAGATCGGTGGAACATCTGATTGGGATTATGGAGCGGAACTACCAGCGCGAATTGGACGAGCTGAAGCCACTTCAGATGACCCTCAACCAGGTCTTTGTCGGGTCGCCAGGAACGGGCAAAACAACAGTGGCGAAGCTGTACGGTGAAATTTTGGCAGATATAGGGCTACTAAGCAAAGGAGAAGGCAAGTACGGTACTCATTTTACACATGCTATTTGCTTACCCACTTTTAGTCGTGCTGAAAAACCCATCGGACTTTATTGGCGAGTGCCTTGGAAAGTCTGAAGCCAAGACGAGGGGAATCCTTGCATCTACCACAGGAAAAGTGCTCATCATTGATGAGGCCTACATGCTGGATGCCGGTGACTCGAGCAAACAACAAGATTCCTTTAAAACTGGGGTAATTGACACCCTTGTTGCCGAGGTACAAGGTGTTCCAGGAGAGGATCGGTGCATCATTCTTCTCGGTTACGAAGATAAACTCGAAGAACTGTTTGAAAACGCCAATCCTGGCCTATCAAGAAGGTTTCCAATCAAAAACCCTTTCCGTTTCGAGGACTTCAACCTTGATCAACTGGAGCAGATTCTACTGCTGAAGTTGGATGAGCAAGAGCTAGGTGCTACGGATGAGGCTCTCGACGTAGCCCGTGAGATATTGGGCCGAGCTCTCATGCGCCCAAAGTTCTCCAATGGTGGCGAGGTGGAGAGCTGCTTGACCACAGCAAAATACAACCATGAGGCCAGACAAGCAAAGTTGCCGAGAGCAGAGCGGTCCAACTATGCGGTGTTCGAGCCAGAAGACTTTGATCCCGATTATAGGCGGGCACAAGACAGTGTTGGAAATTGTAGAAGAATGCTCGAAGGACTGGTGGACGAACGAATCATCAGACGATTGGAAGCATGCCAGGAGTCTTGGCGATTGGCGAAGAACTACGGCCTGGATCCTCGGGAGCTTGTTCCCACGAACTTCATCTTCAAGGGTGCTCCAGGTAAATTCAACTTAATTTGGTCTTTCAGAAGCGGAATATCTCACTTACTGTCACTCTAGGTACCGGAAAGACCACAGCTGCACGGAGCATGGGTAAAGTGTTCTATGACATGGGTTTTCTCTCAACAGATGAAGTCATAGAGTGCTCTGCGACTGACCTCATTGGCCAATACGTTGGCCAAACTGCTCCAAAAGCTAAGAAACAGCTCGAAAGGGCTCTTGGCAAAGTCTTGTTCATAGACGAGGCATACAGGCTTGCTGACGGACAGTTTGCCATGGAAGCGATCAACGAGTTGATCAACTTCATGACGCAACCAAAGCACCTCGGCCGGGTCATCATTATTCTTGCCGGTTATGTTGTCGACATAAATCATCTCTTGTCAGCCCGCCCAGCACTATCGGGACACTTCCCGGAAGAGATCATGTTCGAGAATCTCAAACCTGAGGACTGCATCACCTTGTTGAAGCGAGAGCTCGAACTGAAACGTATCCGCGCGCCGTTCCTCGAGAACCCCACATCTGAGGGCTACAAGAGACTGCGACGAGGCTTTAGAGCGCTACGTTTGATTCCGTCATGGAGCAACGCCCGCGACATCAAGACTTTGGCCAATAGGATGACGATAATGAGCCTCGCCTCACCGAAACGTCAAGGCGAATCACTGTTACTGTCTCAAACTGTTGCAGAACAGTGTGTGCGACAAATGATCAAAATGCAATCGGAGAGGTGCACAAACAAAGTGTACAACGCAGGCATGCCCCAACTCGCCATGGACGCTCCTCAAGCACAACAGCCAGAAGTCGCTACGCCGCCGCCTCCGACTGCCAAAAACGTGGCGGTTGATAGTACCCCTCCGGAAGCTGAGCCTAGCGCATCTCTCGGTACTATGAACGGGCATACAGCGCAAGTATGCGCCGTCCAACGGGATGTGACCAGCCTATCCGATGATGAGGATGATAGTGATGCCGTTGACGGCAGTGGCATTCGTGTTAGTGAGCCTGTAGCATCCAGCGAAGTGATGGATCGGCTCGCTGAAAGGAGGGAGGCGGATGAGAGGGAGAGCGCTGTCCGCGATGCTCGGATCAACGACTTGAAGAGACAGTTGGACCACTGTACGAACAGAGAGGCGCGCGCAGTGTTGGAAAAAGAACTGGAGGGCTACGAGGCCGAGCAACGTGAGCTATATAATGTCCAGGCTCGACTACAGGCCATGGGCCGCTGCATAGCAGGTTACGCTTGGAGGAGGGATGGTGATGGATGGCGATGCGAGGGTGGAACTCATTATATTGGCAACTCAGAGTTGGCTTAGTCAACTAATCAGGGTATACAGTCGCTTCTCGGTCATTTTTTATGTATGTATATAATATCTCGTTATCTACGGCCTTTTTAATTAAAGTCTGTTCGAAAATTTATTAGAGTCTATTTTCGCCGCGCACGGCCTTCTAGTGAGATTCTATTGGAGTCTATTGGACTCTAACTGATTCTCTCAGTTGGGTGTGCCACGTATGCCCGGGAAAAAACAACTGACCGGGCCTTTGAAGAGGATGATGGGTGGAGCCTGGCTCCTCCTGCCTTGGTATCTCTCCCGCAAAACCCATGTACTGACTGCTATTCCACAAAAAGTACTATCGAGTCTACGTAACCGTGTACGCGTTAAGCTCCCTCGCAAGGTGCTGCGCGAAGCCACACATGGTCAAGGTGGGATTCCAGCTCCCAGCCGTCGGGAACAGGGCGCCTCCCGTCACGAACACGTTCTCGACGCCATGCGGTCTTCCAAGCGCGTCGACCGAGCCTCCTTCCTCCTCGCTGCCCACAAAAGCCGTGCTCGCTTCATGCACGATTCCAGGAACGCGAACGTTCTCCGGGCGCTCCCTGGACCAGAAACCAGAACCACCGGTCGGACAGTCATGCCAGTACTCCAGCCCCAGATCTTCTTTCCCTTTCGGCGCGGGACCCCCCGACATCGCCTCAATCGTCTGGTATGTCGCCTCGTCCATCAGGTCCCACAGCCTCCTGTCGGAGTCGGTGAGCGTGTACTGCAGCTTCACGTTGGTCGTGACGTCTTCGTTCTTCTCGTCGCGCCGGAACCAGCTGTGCGGATTGTGCTCGGAGAACTCGCCGAGCGTGGCGCAGACGAAGACGACGTGCTCGGTCGAGTCGCGCAGCTGCGCTTCAGTGGCGGCGGCGGCGTAGTCGGGGCATTCGCGCGCCGCGTCTTCCGCGTCCTGCGCCGGGTTCGGGCTGTGGATGGCCGTGACCTGCACGTGGTACTGCTGCTTGGTCTCCGCGTCCTCGCCTGCGAGGTAGTGCGCCGCGATCTCGAGCTTGGAGGGCTGGTCTGACTTCCCGATGGCCGGCAACCATGGTCCGAAGGTGGAGAGCGGCATTCTGGCGGTTATGTGGGTCTGGAAGTGGCCAGTCACTCGCTTTCCCACTGTTTTGGCGCAGCTGTCGAAGCTGTTCAGCAGCAGTGTGGCGGCTGGGAACGCCTGGCGGGATCTGTTAGTGTTTCTGTGCACCGTTCCGGACGCGTGGGACTTACACCAGCGCAGAGTATGACTTTAGTGTCGTCGTTGGCCCATGAGATTGGCCCAAGGCTGGTCTCAATTGAGCGAACCACACCGTCATCGGCTCTCAGCTTTTCCACAACACACCCGAGTGCAATATCAAGACGTGCGCCGGTCCCCTCCTTCTCCTTTGCCGCCTGTTCCTCTTTGATGCGAAGAAGGGGTCCAGGTACCGAGAATTTGTTGAAGCGAAGTGTTGACGTTGGGCTGCGACGGCCAACAGAAAGCTGGGCAGGTTCGCTGACTGTTGCGGTCGGGATTCGGCCGCCCGGTTCACGAAGCCTTTCGTCAATTACATCTTGAAGACCTGCGAAGATGGTATCGTCCACATCGCTGGCACTGGTGACATTTAGGAGGCGCTTCGCCTCGGGCCAGAACATGGCTTCCTGGGTGGCTTTGATCATGGACTCGGGAAAGCCTCTCATGTCCTCGATCCTGGGTTGCGGCGACCAGGCAGACCAGAAGGCCGATCTACCGCCGAAGAAGGGACAGGAGCCGTGGCAGTATCCCAACAGAGGGTCTTTGAATGTTTTCTCCGACAAGGTCCAAGGAAACGTCTCAGAGACTCCCCCAAGCACCACCTTGAATGGAAGCGGAAGGTTTTGGAAGTGGCTCGGCAGCCAGAAGTCTGCATACTGTTAAGCGGACGAGTCACGGTGATCACAGGGTGTTGAATGGCGCATACCGCCTCGTTCTAGGCACAGAATACGCTTCTTTGGATTCATTTGCAGAGTCTCGGAGATGAAGGCGAGAGCGGTGCAACCAGATCCGACCACAATGTAGTCGAATTCTTCATCTTTGACAATCGTGGGCCACTTCTCATTACTTGTAATGCGTCAGTCGAGTTGTTATGCGACCGTTGCTAGTCACTGACCTGACGAAGTAATGGTTGCTCATCACCCAAGAGGCACTCGGATCCTGCTTGCCAGGTATGGGAAATCCTCCTCCGGTTTTTTGGGGCTGTTGAGTGTAGTTCTGCGACGGATGACCGACGCAAAAGTTTGGAATTCCAAATGGAGCCATGGCGTGTGGTGAGAACGGGAGGTAAGTGAGCCAGTCAGACTGCGCAGGTGATGTCCTGCAGAGATGTGACGTTTGAGGGAGATGTTTTGACCGCTTGGGATGTGGAATTAACGGACAGCGCAAGCTTGTGGCGGAATGGGTGAGGGATGATTTGAAGGGTTATATATATGACCTTCCGCTTGACATGATGACTTTACCTGCGGGCCTCAGAAGGGCGACGGGGTAACCGACTGCCAGGGTAAGCAGTCCGAATCCTAGTGGACGGATAGGCCGGCATGGCCTTGTGGTGAAACCCCCCAAATGAAGACTAGCCACCGGCTGCACTTACTCCTCTTTGTGCTCTGTAGCTAGATTGAACCTAGTAACGGCTCGCCCCGGTCCGCAGGAAAAGCTGAAAACGGAAACACCCCAGGCAGTGGTTTTCGCAACCGAGAGTGATAGGTTGCGGCCCCCTCTCCTCGTCCGCCTCAGCGCAGCAGCAGCAGCAAGACACGCGCTCCTCCACTCTGGCACCTCCGCTTGCAGCCAACAATCGTCACTGTCACATGGAGGGCGTGCAACATCGCTTGCTCCCCGCGCCGCTGTCGTGCCTTCGGTTCGACCGAGGCTGCTTTACTCCGCAGACACAGCCCCGCCTATTGCTACGATGAGTGAGACACTGAGTTGCATGGGCACTGGTTGGCTGATCATTATAGTACACTCTGCCTTGCCAACATCGTACAAATGTTGTACAAGGTTATCTTAGCAAGGATACGGCGCAAATTGTTTCCGGGAGTATACAGAGTCGGAAATTAACCTTGCTCTAAGTGGGGGCCAGTTCCCTCTCGCGGCCGATGGCTAGCGCGAAGAAAAGCAGGGCCTTAAAACAGGGAATGACTGTGCCCACGTAGATGATGTGATAGGTCAAGCCCGCAGTCGATCTCTGTTTTCGGGAGCTACAGGCATCTGATAAAAAAAAAACAAATTCACGCTAGCCACCGACCGCGAGAGGGGACTATAACATGCGGGGGAACCGCCTCTAAGCGACTTTCGGCGCGGTTCACTTTCTAGTAAGCTATGGGTTTTACTCTGTAAGTCAAAATTATAGTCTTAGATAAATTTTATAGGTTATTTCGCTTTACAACGTCCTAGTGTCCTTTTGTGTTTCCGTGTCCTACTTTCTCTAAGAGGTATCTTACACTAAAAAATCCTCCTTTTCCTAAATTGTTTGGTTGCTCCAACTCGAGCTTACAGCATTCTATGAACGAGAGCCAGGGCGGCTTCTTACACATCTTCTATGGTTTTATTAACTTGTTATGCTCCCATGTAATTCTCGCTTGTTCGGTCGAATAAGACCATAAATTAACGTATTTCTTGCTTTCTTGGTTTCGTACCTAATTAGCTGTGAGTCAGAACCTTTATAGAATAATTGGCTAAACTGAGAAGAAAAGAAGGCTTTTTTTTAACAACAGACAGCGGAGTTAACTCATCACAGCTTCCATCAGTAGTTCATTCGGAACGTACATCTCGCGGGCTCGGCGGGGCCCCGCCCACGCAAGTAGCCAAAAGCTTTTGTGAACCTTTTGATAACTCCTCGAAATTACTAACTTGCCAGTAAGGCATACGTGACGGGTACACAGCGAGCTCTTGCGGGCGGACAAGCTACTCCAGATCGCCTTCATGCTACCCGTCGCCTGCGCCTGCACCTGTCCCACCGCTGTTGCTTCCCCATCATCGCGGCTCATGGTGCTGCGCAGCCAGGCCGAGACGGCGGCGGCGTGGTCGTAATGGTCGAAGGTGAGAGTAGGATTGCCCAGGTGGACGTGTGCGCTGAGGGAGGTATCGAGGGGTGAAAGGGGCAGCGGCCTGTGGATGATGATGAGAGGGCCGCCGCTGTACTCTGCAGGACGGGCGATAACGAAGGTGGGGACAGAGGTGGGGGCGAAGAGTTGGGATGGAGGCCAAGGCGGCGAGTGATATCCCGCTGCAATACGCATGAGGCGGCAGCCAGCTGCGGCAGCTAGCTGCGGCAAGGACTTGATGTTACTGCGGCTGTGATGGCGGTTTTCGTTGCGCTACGCGAAGGTGAAGCGGCACTAGGCCCGCCCCACTGACTGACGTGTGCGGCACAGCAATCTGCATAGTCGTGTTACATCGCGATTGGCTTTCCAAGTACCAATACCCAATTTTTGAAGACAATTTCTTGTGAATTCAGCTGGTAGGAAGGTCATAAATCTACTGCACGATACTCCCTTTCTATATCTCTTTTGCCAGCAGGCATTTCCTCATAATGGACCTCAAATACCCCGAACCCCACACCGCTTTGGAACAACCGGACGCCCTGAGAGGTGCTCTTGAGAAGCTGAAAAGCAAATCATATTTCGATCCTGTTTTTGAGTGCTACGCAGTTGAGGACCAAAAAGGGAGTTTTTCACTACAGGCTGGATATCGGTGCCATACAAATTTTACTCTTCCTCCCTACAAAGCCAATTACGCCTTGAATCTCCTTAAGCAAACAACTACCCCATACACTGCACGACAAGCGACAGCCTTCATCCGTCTCCTACTCTGCGACCATCACTATGGGAAAACACAATTTTTTTCGAGTCTGCTCACATGCCTGACGGAGCTTGATGGCCAAAAGGAAATCTCGAAGGCACACGTCAACATGATGTTCCCCTTTCTTTTTCCATTCTCCCTGGCGCCAAACCACAAGGCCCCAATGAAGCGGCATGACTCGCTTGTGCCCGAACCCACTTCACGTCCCTCCGCAGCACCTACCCCGGCCATCGAACTTAAAGTATCTACACCTCCGCTTAGTGGACTATACGCAAACCTGGAATTCCCCTCTGCCAGGTCTGAGGTCCTTTACCACACAGAACTCCGATGTATCGGCTTCATCACAGAGTACATGCGCTGCCCGTGCATCATCGCAGCGTCGGCCAGAACCACCGCTCAGCAAGCTCTGACCTCATACGTCGAAAAGCCGCAAATAGGCATCCTGCAGCCCCTCCTCCAGATCCTGCTCTGCCCAACCCACAGAGCCTCCGGGCTACTGGACGTCTATCGCGAAAAGTGGGCAAAACACTTTACCTTCGTCTACAACTTCGAGCAGCGTGGTCCACGCCTTTTCCAAAATGACCACCAGCAAGTCGACAGCAGCAGCGGTTTTCGCTTCACTTACAAGCCTCCATCCTCGCCCGTTGCCCCGAAGCAGCCTGCCCGCAGGACACGTATCGTCAGGAGTGGAACTTCACAAAACAGCCTCGGCGGTGCCAGCTGCGCTCCGAAGCTTGAGGAAGACCACGACGTCGCCGGTCACGCTTCACAGTCGCTCAACGTACCCTCTGCGGCCGTTTTCGCTCCTGAAATCCGCGAAGCCCATGAGAGGTCTTTGCAAAACCGAGAGCGTTTTATCAATCGTCCTAAACAGGCAAATGCCGCGCAGCTTGCCAAGAGACCGTAAGTCTGACTTCATCCTCATCACTTGTTTATTATACGATTAGACGTGAAAGGGCGTGTCCAATGGCGAGGTGGGCCTACGTCTTGAAATCTTACCTTTTCAGTTAGAAAGCTTGTTGAATTTGAAATTAATGTTTTGGTATGACAGGTTTGCGAAGCCGGCGGCTCCAATATTTCGGATGTAGGAAATACCTAGGTGGTTGGGGATTTCCCTGAAACTTTCTCTGTAACGAGAATGAGGTAGTTACGACATGGGCATCGCCTGATAGATACGTTTGACGCCTCTCGCCGTTGGACCGTACTACGCGTGGCTTTCGCCCGCCACGTCGGCAGCTGATGCGGTGGATGATCCGCGAAACGATCAGCCGGCCTCCCGGGCAGCAGCTTCAGAGGACAACCCCATGACTGGGTCACTCGCAAGCCCCCCTTGGGGTCCGAAGGATGGGCCTGGAAGCTGGCCGCGGGGAGGGACAGCGCGGATGTTTCTGGCACATAAGACGCGGGGTGGAGAGTGGAGGCCGCGCGACCCGTGCATCAACCACTTCTAAGCCAGTAGACAGTAATGTGCCAGCACGGTGACAAAGACGCTCTTGTATGTACAGACGTGAGTAGAAAGCAGAAAATTTTGATTTCGAAAATGGAGGCGGCCTGTTAAAGGCGAGCCGAACGCTAGCAGAGCTATGGGAGTAGCTGCCATCGGGGCGGTGTTGTCTGGGCTCTTCATGGGCCCGTACGACTTCACAGGCAGCGTCGCTTCCAATCTACATACACGCATAATGCTCGTGAACCAACTGTTGGGGATGCGTGTCCCTGTCTGCCCGGGTGAAAATAGCCAATGCGACGTCCCACCACCCGCAAACACCTACACAGCACGGCGCGGTGCTTAACGCGATGCGCCGCCTCAAGTAACTGCCAGCTGAGGCCGACACGCTCGCGTTCTTGTTCACAAAGGCCATTTAGAGAGGGCTAAATGCGACCGCGCTGGAGACTGCTGCCGAACGGGTGACATGCGTCCACTCTAGCTGATCCGATGCGCTTGCTTTCCGGCTTCTAGCACTGGGCGTAGGCCGGGACGAGGTTGGGCTCATTTTCTTGAAGCGCTTCGTGCGCATGGTCTGTCTTATCGACACGACGGCGCTCTCCCGGACAAAACTATTTCGGCGGAGAGTCGGCGACCCTAGTAGGAAGACATCAGCATCGTTTCGGCTGGCGGCCTCGACGCGAGAACTGCTGGCCGCGAACTATATTTACGCTCGACATCCTCAGCTGTCTCGCCGCGGTTTCTACTCCACGGCTATGAGCTCTTCGACGACCTTCCCGCCGCTATCCCCCGCCTACCGTATCATTTTCCTCCACCTGGCCCCTTTAGTTCTTCAGACGCTTCCGTGCGATCGGGACTATCCGCTCAAGACATTGGTCTCCGGTAGGAAGAGGCTGACCACGCTACTTCGCGACCGGTGGTCTTTTAAGCTTTAGCTGGTTAATGGCTACAGTCCGATCGAATGCGCTATCTAAGTGGTGGCCACGGTCGTGGCTCCTGGTACGCCGGTCCCGATGCTATCCACAATCTTCCTCAGCATAATCCTCGCCCTACTAGACGACTAGATGCGCGTTACCCACGTGGGCTAGACTGGATAGATCTACGCCGACGGGCGCTGGCTCTTCTTAGGGTACGCGAGCGAGCCCGAGATAAAGTTATAGGTGTTCGTGCAGCCACCGTTTGATAGATAAGCCACCCTGTGCACTACTGGGATTTGAAGCGGAACACGGACCAGCTGCAGATTAAAATTATTGGTTGAAGAGACAGTTAGATTAAGGTTATCTACTAGCGGCTTGAGCTTAAGCTTGCGCTCGCCGACATCGAAGCCGTCCTCAACCGCGTGGCGGGAATCGCACAAGGTCTGCGGTTGTCGTCCAGCGACATCTGCTGAGATTTAAAGGAAAAGGTAAGACTTAGTTATTATCTATAGATGAGAGCTCGATCACCTAATTGATCATGTGGGAAACATGTGGCTCTGTCATATTATCTGAACTTTAACAACATCAGCTGCTGGCCGCTTATGAGAGAGCAGTGGGCCTAGCCATAGACCTGACGGGCCTTCGTACGCACTGCACCGAGTTTCTCCTTCGCGGTTGGTGCCAGACACGGTCTCCTTCTCCAGGATCCCCCTTACGCCGAGTGCTAAGGTTAATTATAAGCGCTACCTTCTCTATTCGCGCACCTTCTTGCCACGCGCCAAAAATCTAGCCCACGGCCGGCAGAGAACGCGAGAAAAGCCTTGCTTGGGGCCATAAGCCTGTCTCTCACCCCCCTAGGATTGAGCTCCATTAGAATCGTGCAACCAAAGGCCATGATCGAGATGCGGCATGGCGCCAGACTCAGGTACGGAGAGTCAAGCAATGCGGACATCCTACAAAAAGTCGCGAACCTCCTCAAGACGACATCTCGGTGCGTGTATTAACAAATGCAGTAGCCACCGGTCGAATTCTACCTTCCCTTTTCGGCCGTGTGTGTTTAACCGATGGAGGAATCAACTCCCGCTCGACATGCCGGAACGGCTCCACCTTGCCTTCACCACCAACGGCCACAGAGTCTCAGATAGCGCTGCAACTGCGCGGCTACGGATTGGGGTGCCTCTGAAGGGCCTCCTCAACGCCACAAAGGTTGGCTGCATCAACGGGAAAGGGAATGTCGTCCGGTGTCCACAGGATTTGAGAGACAAGATCAACGTGAACCACCCTCCGGCTCACCGCCCAAACTGCCTGGTTGAGCGGGCAGTAGCATGCTACCTGCGCAAGATTCTGGAGGGCCCCCTCGCTCATGCAGACAGTAACTTCCGTCAAGCTGGCAGTGGAAACTGGTTCTGCTGTCATTGGAGCTTATCTACACTCCGTCGAACTCACCCATATTCTCTCAGCAGTCCAATGTGTCCGCTGCGCCTGACTTGCCCTTGGTCAAGGGTATTTCTTCAAACATTGATTGGAAACTATTTTCACACAGTAAAACATTGCAGGCGGCTTTCAAGGCGGTAAACGGGCTTAATTAGACGACAGAGGACAAAACCATGACGGATGTACAAAGCAGATGTTCCATAATCAATCAGCATGCTAGTAACCATAGTTTCCAGGGCAAGTGAAGGAAACACCCTCAGGTTCCTGATATAATTTTTCGTCCGCGAAATATTCCGTACTATAGTCGATATCAACGCATTTGTAGTTATCCGGGCCATTGCCGCCGTTTCGGCCGACGTGAGGACAATGGACCTTAGCCATGTTAGCAGACTATAGACAGGGAGAGGAAGAATTTGGAGGGAAGATAACCATGGCAAAGAGGACTTACATCGGGACGAGTTCTAGTAAGGATAACGTGGATGGTGCGACATGCAATATTATCACCCCATGCCTCATCGTAGGTTCCGAAAGGCTTCTTTGAAAGCTCCGTATTGCAATCTTCCACGCTATCGTATTGTTTATTCGGACCAGTGCAGCGTTGCTGGATGGTAGGACAAAGTGCCTGTCTCGTAGCATTCTGAACCGACGGGTCGCTGGTATCGCCACCGACAGTAAGTGAGTTCCACAGAGAAAGGTTTGGTAACCAGGCATCATATCGGATGACTTGTCCGTCACTGTCGAAGTTCCAGAAGGCAACCTGAACAGTGAAAGCTTAGTGAGATTGAAACGGGCTAGTATGGCATTTGAAGGATAGAAGAAGTAGACTCGAAAGGTTTGGTACGAACCTGCTTCACAGCAGATGTGTGCGATCCATTGATCAAGTCACCAGATAGAGGATCCACAAGGCCAGTCTTGAGATAGACCACCGAGGCCGCAACTTCCGGACAGCCAGAGGTAAACTCCACAACTTCGGCTTCATAGAAGGCATTACCGTATGGCGACTGAGGAATTGGCGGCAATGCAAAGAAGTATTCGACAGAGTCCTCGAAGCCAGTAAAATTTCCAAGAGGCGTTATGCGGCCAGTAGCGTTCTGGTTAAACAGTCCTGAAGGAACAGCAGTAGACCCGTTTTCGATGATGGGGAGGAAGTTCGGATAAACTGTGAGGTTAAAAATGGTCTGGATGGTTCGTAGGTTCCTAGATACAAAATCCTCATATGCAATTGCATAGGGCTGGGTGAGAATGACGTAGATGATGAGAGAAAGTATAGTAGACATTTTGAGCGGGAGGAGTGGATCGCTTGTCGAGATAGAATAGTAATGCCAACAGGTCAGCCTCATATACGAAGAGCTGTAAGAACTGCCAAGGAGTGGCGTCTATCAGACGACTACTGTTTGTACCATATGGCGTTCTACAAGCTGAAAGTAGATGACTTGGCGTCGGGTTCCTAAAAAGCTGGCTTAAAGGCGCCCTACTGTGTAACAGAACCGACCATTCCTACGTCTCATAATAGTGGCAACTGATCGTTTCTTGAAAAAACATAAAGTCGTTAGCAGATTGCGGATAAGCACAAGTAACCACCCGTTCGAGGCCATGCATAAGAACCATCTATGCCCCCTCAAGAAAGATTTAACATTTACAGGTCGCCATACTCGCAACAACTACAATTGAATACCGTGCCTCGAATTATCTAGCCTGTTCAATGGGTAGAAGCTGGCACATAGATCGTATGTGGATTCGGTTAAAGCAATTAATCTTGTGTCACCTCGGATTCAGTTTTCCACAATGGAATATTTGGCTTGCATGGTGGAACGCCACGACCCATAATAGATTTATTGTGTGGCTTTCTAGTACTTGTGACACTTCGCCAAAGACAATCGGAATGTGATTTATGAGGGGTTGTGCAGCAGGCAGGACTGGGAGGTAGGAAAACAAATCAGTTGAACGAAGGAGCGACGGAGGCCATATCTAAAAGCGGTCAAAGTAATACGTGGTTTCTAAGTATAGCTGTTCACAGTCTTAGCCCAGTCGAGGTCAGATACGGTGGGGTGGTAAAACGCCTAGTCGTTGTGGCGCAGCTTAGAGCAGGCTGAGAAAAAGTAAATGAGCAAGGGCGGCGGGCGCGACTGTTTAGAACGGAGCTTCCTCCACACCCCGTAGCCACCCCGATAAGCCATCAAATGCGCAAATGTCAGAGGAGTCGCTCAGGTTGCGCAAAGGCATGCCAAACTCCGGGCACAATTCCGGGCTGAACATTGAAGAAAGCCACATACGATGTGGTACCGAAGCTTGGGCAACATTCCCGCACGTTTAGCGAATATTAAACCAGCATCGCCTGTCTGAGTTCTACTCCGAGTGTGGGAGGTAGGCAAATGAGGAGAGGCGGGACATGTAGCATAGAATCACGTTCGTGAGGCTCTCTGGCTGCTTGTTCTACAGAGTACCCGGCGGTTGTCGCTAGATGGCCCGGAGGTTATATACAGGTCGCCGGCACGACGCCAAGCGCCTTCTACAGCACTAAGCATGGCTATCCCGCGATATAGCGGCGGTGGAATCAGGGGCTGTAGGCGCTCGGGGCGGCTACGGATAGTAAGGGCCTTATTATTTAGTATCTTAGGTGGAGGCCGAAGGGGGGACGATAGCCTAGTAGACAACGTGCCCTCTAAGGGATTAGAGAGGCATAAGAGAAGCCTAAAGAGCGGTTTAGATGGGTGGGGTTTACCCGGATTACGTTACGGACTGTAGCTATTAGCTTACGGTTGCCGCTCTCTAGCGCTAGGCTTCTAAAGCCGGCCTCAACCGTTCTATCGATAATACTCACCCTTCGCATTCCGAGATCGGCGCAATCGCAGCCTTCGAGTGTTATACCGCAACTTATTAGTATTCAACCTAGTGGGCCCGCTCTACACCGCTACGGCGACAACGATATCCACTCGTAGGCTTTTATAAATGGGCAGCAATAACCTTAAAGTATTTATTAAGCTGAAAGTAATTCTCGCTAGCTAGTTGTATGTGCGCTGTTAGTAGGCGTGCTCGTAGGCCAAGATAGGGTTGAGAGAAAGACAGAGAGCCGGTAAGAAAACCCAACTTACGCTATCCACGCAGGGCTAGAACTGGTGGCGGAACGCGTAGTAAAGAATAGTCGCCTTGTGGTATATAAACTCCTCTATTCTATTAGCACCTCGGCGTTGTTAACGTGAGCGAAGAGTAACTTAATAATAGAGACGTTATTATAGGACGGTTAACGCACGTTAACGACGCTGATCAAAGTCTAGAGTAAGCAATAGGTAAGCCTCGAGGTCGACCCTAATAGAGTTGTTAATGCTCGAGAAATCATAGTTACGGTTCTACTTCGTAATTCTAGGACTGTATAGAAGGGAAAAGACGCTATTAAGCCGGTAAAGCGCTACACCAGTGCGGCGACTGCGACGTTGTCGACATTAGTAGGTAAGAATAGAACAGCGGCGGGCCAGCTAGCGCGCTGCTAGAGCCAGTATAGCATTTAGAAAAGCCCGGACTACTCCTATTAGCGTGTGCAGGAGAGCTAGACTAGTAGTTGTTTACGTTGTTGCCAATCGTGCGCGAAATAACAAATTACTAGGTACCTCTCCATCTCGCGACGCACCTGGCTAAGTAAATAGGTACATCGAAATTTTCGCCGACCCGCAACCGAGCCTTCGCAACCATAATAATGCCTAAGCGCTAGAGTGACATGCATTCTAAACACGCTTAGAAAAGCCAGGGTTTAAGCAGCTGTCGAATATGGCGATCGCCAGCGCACGAAACAAGAGGTTTTCGAATTTAATAACGTTTCTAGGCCCGCCTACCTACATCCGCCTTTCGCCGTCTCCATCGCCCACAGCCCATCGCTCGCATTTTATCGCTCTACATCTACTATTCGCTACCATCACGTCTACTAGCTCTCGCGGCTCTCGCGGCCCTCGGCGGCCCTATGCGTCTGTTGCCTCGGGTCGCCGACACCCTTGCTGTTAGGTTACTTCATTAAACTAGGCGAAAATCGAGAAACTCCATGGTACTTATACTAGGTGGTAGATGCTTGTCGCTAACCGAAGCGGTTTCTCGCCGCAGCTAAATGCGTTTTCCGTAGTAACCTTTTGGTCATTGCCGTCTGCGAGTCTATAGCAACCCTTCGACCACCGTAATTTTATTAGATGGCACTATGTCGTGCACGGATTGAGACATAGATGAACAGACTGGGGCGCAAGTGTAAGAGGTCTAGGGCCGGCATTTAAACTTCCCCGCGCTCGTTATCGTGACGCTAGAGGGGTGGCATGCGCTCGGGGAATCTTACTGGAGAAGTCACCGCTAATAGTAATTTTCCCATCCGTCTCACCGCTGTATGACCAACCCATACGCGGAAAGAAATAGGGCCACTATATAGTTATCCTGCCGCTCGGCTCTTTAAGGTAACTGCTACCTCAGTTCTTTAAAGTATCTTTAACCTTATCCTTATAAGTGTACTACCGCACCCGCATACCGGCCCCAGCTATTCCGACATTCCTCGACCCAGTTTCACCACTAACCCGGTACAAGCAACCCAGCATGGCTTCCAGCGAGACAAAGCGGTATGAGGAGTGGACTGATGATCTCCATTACGTACGAGCTGCTTCCTGTTCCGCACCACGCAAATGTATATGTAAGGCACCCCGCTGATTAAATTATAGACGATAGACTGCTACTATACTAACGTCCACACCGAACTTACCCGCTGGCTCTAAGGCGACTACGACGGCTGGAACAACTAGCTAGTCTACACGCGGCTTAGGTATACTAATTCTCCCACCCTTATTAACTTCGCATACATCTACGTAAGTCCAGCCCCATCACATCTTACCTTAGCACTGGCCGTAGCTAACAAGCGCTTCTTACTTATAGCTCGAAGACTCTAGTCCCGAAGTCGTACAGTTCGTCGATCGCATCTACTACCTTGTTAAAACCGGTAAAATTACTAAAGATTTATCTAAAGAAGTTAGCGGTGCTTGCTATATCTACAACGCTTAGTCTAGTAAGTAGCCGGATCTTGCCCGATTCTAGAGACTTAACGCCGAACGGTAGTAGTAGCCTATCACCGAGATCGCCGCCGAGGACTCCACTCGGCTAATCGCCGTTCCTACGCTCTCCGAGATCGCCGACAGCACTAGCAACCCTATTATAAAGCTTACTACTAGCGCGGCCGATACTAACTTCTATACTAACCGGAGGGAGGGCATCTAGGCGGGCGGATGATCTAAGACGAAGAAATTCGGAAGCCCTAGCGCCTACAACTGCGCCGGCGGTATTTATTACTCTTATAAGCGTAGTGGCAATATTGCGTGCCCTACTCTTAAGGCCGCCGGGAAGCAGGATCTCGACGGTGGATACTGCTACACTGAATAGAAAGGCTACGGTACTATGGGGAGGGCGGGTGTGGCATGATGAGTTTTCTTTTCCCTATTTTCTGTCGCTCTTTAGCCCTAGTTACTCGTTAGGAATATGAACCCGAGCTTGCTTCCTTTATTTTGCGTCATTTTGCTGGCTAAGCTGCTAACGAGCGGCTGTAGCGTGAATTGCTGGTGTTTCCGCCATCGTTGGAATTACTTTAGGCTATCTCGCATCAATGCATTCTGCGCTGCCTACGACTGAACAGCTGTGTTGTCCTGAAGGTTTTCCGATCAACGTGGGATGGTGTTTCCGATGGGAAATTGATCCCACGACCACAGATTGTTACGGACCATTCACGTAGTCGAATCCTACGTCCTACATCCAGCTTATCTGGATTGCTTTTTTCGACTGCCTACGTATGATTGTTTTCCTCTTGCAATGTCACCGTCTTCCGGCAGTTGGGCGAGCCCTACTTATTCGAAGCTCGCCGCTGCACGGAGCTGATCGTTTTCTTCTCAGCGTGGCAATCAGATCGGGTCCGTGACCAATGGCTCAGTCAGCTTACACACCACGCTTAAGCCCTCCCCATATTCCTCGCTCGTTGTCTTTTATTTCCACATTTATTTCAACCCCCAACCGCTGTCATTTCCAGCCCGCCTCACCGCCCTCCCCAATCTACGCATGTCCATGTGACAGGAATACCAGGATCCGGTCACCACGAGGCCCTCGAGCCGCAAGAGACTCGGGCATTTCAGTACCGCCTGGTCACCCAAGAAGAAGACCAAGACTATTGGAGATTACAGCAGCTCGGAAGAGTCAGAGTAGACGACACACCTACCTTACAGCCTCCATACCCTGAGCCACTTCCACACAACTACCGCACAAGTATCATGCAGCGGATCCCAACGTAGAGATCCCGCAACCGCCCCGGGAGATCGAATGGCGTAAAACTGTACCATCCGCTCCTTACAGAACCTGATATCCCGCACCGGCCATCTACATGCCACATTCACCGTCGGCACCAACATGTTAGTCAGTTGGCATGTCGAGACAGAGGAGCTTCTGCCCCGCCAGCAAGAGTTTCTACCTCTCGATATCGCCAAGAATTATGCACGCAAGAATTTGGCCAGCCTCTTCGACAGCCCCAAGGCGGAGATGCAGCTTAAATTCCTGGAGAAGGTGTCCCAATAGCTTGTCGTTCCAGGCTTACGCCCGTCCAACCTTCGGCTCGATGCCGAGCGCTTTCACAGATGGCTGGAGGACCGGCTTTTGGGACGCCGAAGCTGCCCAGTGAGCAGCCGAGCTGTCTCGGAGGAGGAAGTGGGCGTGGGGGCGCATTTGCCGTGCGATCTAGCTATCATGCGCCTAGTCTTGCGCAGTGGACGCAAGGAAAAAAAAAAAAGAAAGCGGAGTGCGCGCGCCTTCTGGCACCTCCGAACGCCGCAAATACCCGACGATAAACCCCACCGCCGAATTCACGGCAATGTAGATGCACAACAGCTGAAAAGAAGATCGTACCGTCATAGCATTCTACAGTGTCGGCAGCGCTGTCTTACATGAACAGGGCTTCAGATTTTCTCGTCTTCACGACACCCTGTCATGCCACCCAGCTACAGGTGTTGTGCTCATCTAGCGTCGAGAAAGGATTTTGAATGTGTAAACGTAATCCTGTTGCACCATGTACTGTAGCAGCACCGGAGTTAGCTTAGCCACCTGAGCAGGGTATAAAGGCACGACCCGGTTAGCCGCCCACTCAGTCCTCATGCCACTCATCCAGTGCAGACAAAACCATCTCGTTTTCATCTCCCATTGCAACATATATTATACGCTGCTCGCCCAATACCCTATATATCCGCCGATAGATCTCTTCTAACGTGATTTTCGAAGCCACAACAAAACGCCCAACCCTTCTCCACCGCCCCAACACCAAACACCTACTACCCCCCTCAAACCTCCTCCTTCATCACAACCCCCACCCCATTCCCCTCCGCAGACCCCCCACTCCCCCTCTTCCCCTCCAGCACCCCAACCCAACTCCCACTCTCCCCCATCCCCATCTCCGCCATCCCGACCCTACTCAAATGCCGCTGCAACCCCTCATCCCCGCCCTCATGCACCGCCCTCCCCGTCCCCAACTTCGCGAGGCTATCCCTCAATACGAGCTCATAATAGCACGTCGCGAAGAACGTGGCAGGTACATTTACGAGAATCGCGATCCAGCAGTAACTCCGGTACGAGAACGCCTCGCCGCCGAAGAAGATGGCTGCGACGACGCGCGTGCCGAGGTCGCGGGCGAGGTTGGTCGAGATGGAGATGGAGGCGAAGCCCCAGACCATGGCGCCGTAGGCGAGGCCGATGACGAAGGGCGCGGATGCGGGGGCGATGAATGGATTCGCCGGGTCGAGGGCGGACCAGATCACTATGCCCTGTTGGAGACTGCGGGTCAGCGGCGGTGGGGCGGCGGGATTCCGGGCGGGGGGAGAGGAGGAGGAGGAGGAGGAGGAGGAGGAGCTTACTATGTAGCTGTCGACGAAGAACTCGATTAGAAACAGGTATCCGAGGTTATGCTGGGTCTCGCCGGGGAAGGTGCAGAGCACGCTGGCGGGTCCGCCGTTGTAGACGGCGGAGCCGGTCTTAGCGAGGGAGGCGGCGTTAAAGGCGGCGAGCTGCTCGTGGTACTGGCCCATCAGGACTAGGCCGGCCATGAAGGCGCCGAAGATCTGGGCGAAGATGTAGGTCGGCACTTTTTTCCAGGGGAAGTCTTGCCAGATGGCGAAGCAGATGGTGATGGCCTGTGGAAGAAGAGATCGGGTTGTCAGCAAACGGTGGGTTTCTGTGCAGTGGTGGGGAAGCCTGGGGCGACGTACCGGGTTGAAGTGGCCGCCGGACGTTGAGGCGCAAGTGATAATGGCGAAGGCGATGCCGAAGGCGTATGCGAAGCCGATCTGGAGAATGGAGCCGAAGGCGGGCTCGGCGCCGTTCAGGAAGAAGGACGCTGTGGACGCGATTCCGGGGTAGACTGTAGTATGATGAGGTTTTTCTTCTTGAGTAAGGTCACGGCTGGTCGTTTACCATAAAAGAAGACGCCGGTTGCCTCCGCGGCCATTTCTCTCAACCATCGCGGCCTGGCTCGCTCGAACTCGAGCTTTTTCTCGGAGACGGCGCGCCGCTCGACGATACGACGGGCGTAGTGCTTCTGAACGGCATCTGTTGCGCCTACCTCGAGCGTCTGGAGTCGGTGCAGGCCGGCGTCGCTCATGTCGGAAGAGCTGGCCCGAGCGGCGGATCACGGCTCCGAGTAAGCAAGGATCTGGAGATGGGGAAAAATGGAGACAGCTGAGAACAGCCGACAAGCAGAGTAAAACTGTGGGGAAACTTGTGGGGAAAAGTAGAATGGAATCTGGGGAAGACCGGCATTTTGTATCCCAGAGACGGTCCTCATTCAGCCACCTCGTGGATAGGGAGGAGACGGAGCAAAGCAGAGTCGCGAACGTGGTGGTCCTGCACGGCAATCCCGCAAAGCGCCCAATGCCGGGACCATTGTTTGCGGGGAGGGCAAGCCACAGCGGGCCCTTGATACTAATCTAGAGGTAACGGCGCCGGCGATAGTCGACAGCGGCGGCGATATCAACAAAAATTCCTGGAGACGGCCTGGGGGATCTGCAAAGAGTTCGGGTGAGGGGACGGGCGAGATGGTCCACTTGTGTGAGCCGCCGCGTGTGTTGTCGTCACGGTGGCGCGGACGGCGGTGGTGCATCATCCGAAAGCTCCGAACTGTCCCGGGGCTTGCTTATGCGTCTGGGGCAGGAAGCTTGATGACGGCTTTGTCAGCGTTGATTGGCGGCCGACTGCGCCCTGATTGACGGCCGGAGTGCTTGGTGTGCGCCATCGAAAGGCCGCGCGCTACCCCGCCTTGATGCCCCAGGTTTTTGGTGCCTCGGTTTTGTGGTGAGCTGGGTCTAACGGGATGAGGAATGTGGATGACGGGTGCGCGGTGCAATGTGGAGGCGCGGAGACGAGACAGCCTGGCCTGTGTGGACGATCGGCAGTTCGACGCGGGGAAGGAAATCGTATATTTTAGCCTATTCTAACCTCATCCACTCCAACGACGACCACTCGGCTTATGCTTTGCCATCTTCTTCTAGCTTGATTTATTTACTAAATAGTGCTAAACAAGTAGGACATCGTTTAACATAACGCTTTTTCCCTTTGTTTTTGGACAGCAGGGATGTTTGCGCAACTTTGGAGCTACAAACAACTTCACCGCCGGTCGGCCGCGTTTGTCCGATAAGCTTATCGGACTGAGAATCATACTGTTGCAACTCACACGCGGTAGAAAATAGAATAGAGTTCTCGAATTTCCTTTTTTTTTGAAGCTACAGAAACATGCATAGTGTGGAAAAACAGCCATATTGGCGTCATGTCTATTTCCTGCTCGAGCAGGAAATAGGCCCAGGGTAACGTTACCCTTCCTGGTCCTTAGCGCGGGAAGCCTTAGCGTAGCACGTAACCCACACGTATATCTTTCCTCGAACACAGTCGGCCATGTTCTCCGTGTCAACCTCCTCCTAATCATGACCACGCGCGAGTAAGTCAGCAACGACCTCATCTGGGGTCTCCTCCATGCCATCATTGCCACTGTCACTCTCACCATCGCTGTCGTCGTCACCCTCAGTGTCGCTGTCGTTGTCCCTCTCATTGTCGACGTGGACGTCGCTTTGACTCCTGTAGCTGTAGTCGCTGTCACTGCTGGCGTCGGAGTCGGTCATGTCCGTTGGCGAATCCGCCGGTCTAGCGTCGCTCTTGGTTGAGCCGAGCAGCGTGGGAATCGACTTGCTCAATTCCATGGCCTTGTTGTATGAGGGCACCAGATAGCTGGGGAGGCTCCCGGGTATGAGGTAGCCGCTCGCGAAGCAGCCCGCCAGCACTTCATGGGCTAAGCTCAGGCAGGCGAGGAGGTTATGTTCCTTTTCTCTGACAAGGTCGCTGTAGCGAATGAGCTCCCGATGGAAGCTGTCACTTAATTTCTCAAGCTTGGTGCCCATTTCTATGAGCGTGTCGTTCAGAGCCTTGAGCACGCGATTCTCTTCCTTAAGCTTGTCGTTCTCAGCCTCGCACATTTTGTTCTCAGTGTCGAAATTCTCGTTCTCGGTCCTGATATCTTCATTCTTAGCCTCGAGCCTTTCGTTCTTAGCCTTGAGCTTAGCGCCCCCCTTCTCGAGTGCAGCGATCCTAGTCTTGAGAGCGAAGACCTCTGCAGTTAAGGAAGCGACCTTTGCGGTCTGTTGCTGGAAGCCGTTGGGAGCGCCAGTGGGGGCAGGGTTGTGGGAGGTGTTGATGAGGCTGCCAGGATGTGGCTGGGGAACATAAGCCTGTGTGGGCGGGGGCATTGGCATCGAAACAGTGGGAGTGCGAGTGCCACTCCCAGGGTTGGAGGGTCGGACAGTCGATGAAGATGAGGTCTCGTCGCGCTCGCCTGCGTTGGAGCTAGGCGGCTGTACACGGCCATTCGAGGATGACGTTGGCCTGTGGTCAGCCATCGTATTTGCGGTTCGTCCTTGGTCAGAGATGGCTGTCGATGCTGATTTCTGTTGGGTACCAAATCTGGGTCGTGCGAAAAGCAGACAAGAAGTGCGTCTCAAGTTCTGCGACTAAAGTGTTCTGCGGCGTGGTGAGGGCAGCGGTGCTGAGTCTCTGGGTTATATGCGCTGTGGTAATAAAGACTACGCTCTATGACGATTGGGCTTAGCATTTGCCGGCTTCTTCTGGAATCACCATTTCACGCACAAAGTCAAACATAAAGGACAATGTCTAGGCTAAGTTTGTTGTTCTACATATCAGCCTAGTGCTGTCTGTGCATTCAATCTAGTCGAACTGGCTCGCGCGATCGCTTCAGTTAATCGCACGCGGGATTGATTATGCAATTCTTCGATTGGTGCTAATCAATTAGTCCAAATGGACGGACGATGGCGTACCTTGATGCTATTATCGCAGCTATCAATGCCATCATCGCAATCACAGGTTTCGTAGCCGTCCTCGGTGTCGTCTCTGTCATCGGTGTCGTCGCTGTGACCGGCGTCATCGCTGCCATCTGCGTCTGCGTCCTCGTTATCACTGGTCTCGTCGCTGTCGTTAGGCCAATCGCTGCTACTGCCACTGTCTGAGAGGTCCGTGTCCGCTGACAATATCGCTGCGCCGCTGCGCTTGGGAGGGGGGTGGAGGCCAACTTTCGGAAAAAGGAGGTCGCACAACTTCATTTCAGCTTCGTACACGCGAAGCAAATGGCCGGGGCGATATTTCTTCGATGTGGCGTAGCTTCCGAGATCCTGTTCGACTTTGTTGACGATCCACTGCGCCCCGTTGAGGGTGGCTCTCGTGCGGTCGTCTTGCTCGACGGGAGCCTCGTCTTGCAGCTTCTTGATGTGTTTCTTCACTGAGGAGACTCGGGTCCTGAGCTTGTGTTCTTTAGCTTCAACACGGCTATATTCGGCCACGAATTTAGCATATTTGTCGCGAAGCTTGGTGTCCTTCAGCTTATCCCTTTGAAGCTTGTCACACTGAGCCTGAAGCTTGGTATTATGTGTCTTGAGCTTATCGTTTTGGGCCTCAAGGTAGGCATTTCTGTGCCTGGGGCTATTGTCCAACGCCTCGAGATGAATATACTCGCTTTTGAACTTGTCGTTTCTGGCTTCGAGTTCGGCGATGTCGGCCTCGAGTTCGGTGTTATCGGCCTGGAGTTCGGCATTCTCGGCCTTAATAGCAGCATTCTGCGCCTCTAGGGTAGACACTTTGCTCTTCATAAGGGATATCTCGGCGTTTAAGGTAGACAAAGTTGTAGTCTTGTGGTCGATGACCTTCTTGCGCTTGGTAGGACCGTTATACGCCTGGTTTATGATGGCCTGCGGTTGCTGAGGAACATCATCCGCAGCGCCAGATGACTAAGAAGGGTCGAGTATCTGCGATGGAGCCACAGAAGTGGAGGTGTGGTTCTCGAGAACGGAAGATGAGGCGGTCGCAGATGGCTGCATGCTTTCGCTACGGTGGGTGGTGGCGTCGGGCTGCTGGAGGTTACTCCCGGAGTCGTCGTGCTTGCGCTTAGCCATCGAGCGTGTGGTTCGTACTTCGTTGACTATGATCGTGCCTGCTGGCTTTTGACCGGAAATTTGAGCGAAATCCGAGTGGAGTGGATAGGTACATTTGAATCGTCCGTGGGGCGACGTTGCCGATTTCCCGGGTTATGGTCGTTCCGGTAGCGAGGATTCTAACAACCGCGGTTGGGTTTAATGTTTGCTGGCCTCTTCTAGAATAACTTTTTCATGTCACGCAGATGGTCAAACACGGAGGAAAATGCTTATCCCAGGTTTGTTTACTTTGTTCTAAAATTTCATAGAAGTTTGCATGAGTTAAAAGGTCTACCCAACTTCATCGCCCATCACTGCGATTGGATGGCATAATCCGATTACAATTGATGCTATTACAAATGATCGACAGCTAGTGAGCATGATTTGCGTCATATGGGGTCATGCGGCGCAGTACAACCAGGTGAACATGGGAAGGCAGAGCGAGGGGGTTTCTTAGATAATCAACAAAGCTTCGGTGGCACGGTAATATCAGATTGAATATCTGATTGGAATTAACATTTGTTGATGATCGTGAACAGGCCTATCTATAAAGCCCGAAATACTGTATTGTTCATTTTATTTCCAGGCGACCTCTGAGACACTCCAACAATACCTAACCAATAGGAAGGTGACGATGTGAATCGTATCGATGCGCTGAGCTGGTTCGGTTTAGTTGTTGTGTGTTGTAGGATACCGTAAATGTTCGAGTGGAAACTAACGAGTCGTCACCTCAATCCTTTCCAGAGTTGCCCTCCTCCTCAAACGATTCAGAAACGCCGTTGTCAGCTTGGTATCCTTACCTCCGCCGCCGCCGTCGTAACCAGCCTCGTCATAGCTAAGCCTCCTCAACTTGGTCATGAAGAACGGCGTCTAGTTATGTAGGCAGGTACCTTAGCGTTACGTTGAAGGGTGTCGATGTTCCGCATGCGCCTGTATTTCATTTATGCATATTAAAGGAAATTGAACATCTACGTCCGGACGATAGCTTCTCACGTGTTGCTTTTCAAAGAAAACGCCACTACTAACTACCAACACGAGCTCGAGGTAAGCCATTCAGCTTAGCCTTAGATAGTCTACGTGAATGTCTATCGACTAGAGAGCTATACTGGAGTAGTTAGCGGGGTAAAGAGGGGAGTAAAAAAAATGAGAAGTAATAATGCCTCGCTCACACCGCAGTGCGTAGACTTTCATTACAATCGAACCCTACCGACTTATACGCATAGGACGCCTACGTATAGTCCGGGAACGCAGATCAGTCACGTACGCACTTTGATGCTAAGACATCCTATATAACACAACAATCCCACCTGCCTTCCGCGAGAGCGGGACTAACAGGCTTGCTTTAGGGACCGCGAGCACATCCACCCGGTCAGTGAATATGAGGGCCAGTCATAATCACGTGGGTCCGAGTGTTTCGTTGGCAGGTACTGTGAACGCGCGGCGAAGCGGATTGCAGAAACAGCGGCCAAACCACTCTGCTATTCCGCCCGCGTGTAATGTCAGAAGAAAAAATGGCGGAAATAGAACTTATACTGCAGGACCCTCCCGCTCACTCAACTGTGGGCATTAGCGGCTACTATTCCTCACGGCCCTCAAACACCACTTACTCATCCCCCAACTCACCCGCATTCCGCCTCCTCACATACTCCGCAAACCCGACCAACGATTCGGGCGCATCATCCACCCGCATAACCACCTCAACAATATGTAACCCGCGCCCCCGCCTAACCCGCTCATCGCCCAACACACCCTCCAACTCTCCCCACGTCCTCACGCGCCACGTGCTGACTGGATACGCCGGGTCGTCGCGCGGCGCGCCGAAGAACCAGGGCGCGTCGCTGTAGCGCCACGGCTGGACATCGTTATACGCGGCGTCGGCGCCATGGATAAGGCGCTCGACCGTGTAACCGTCGTTGTTGAGCACAAAGACGACGGCGGAGAGGCGGTTGCGGATGATGTCGCTGAGGGACTGGCAGGTCATTTGGAAGCTGCCGTCGCCGGTGAAGAGGATCGTTCGCCCGTTGCTGTGCTGCTGCTGATGCGGCGAGTCCTCGCGTCCAACTTCTGCTGACTCCTCCACTGCAGCCCCCGCCGTCACCAAATCTTCCACCGCCGATCCCGCCGTCGCTGATTCCACCGCCATCTTCTCCCGTTGCGCCAACGCCGCGCCCTGTGCCGCCGCCAGCGCGTAGCCGATAGACAGCCAGAGGGCGGAATTGATCAGCGTCGTGTCCGTAGGGAGGACGAGGCTGTGGGCGCCGTACGCTGCAGTGCCTGTCTCGGTCAGGACGACGTCGCCGGGCTGCAGGAAGGCGGAGAGGCGCGGCCAGAGAGTCTGTTGCTCTATGTGCGAGCCAGGGCTGGGAGTGGCTTGCGACAGTGTGTCCCGGCTCGCAGGGAACGGGTCGGGAGCAGTGGGGAGTTGGACGGATTGCAGGCGCTTGAGGATGCTCCGGAGGAGGGGCTTGAGAGCCACGGTCTGGTCACCATCGCTGACCGAATGCGCTGCTACTTTACACCCCATGCTTACCGACTCCTTCTCAAAAGTCACAGTGACATCCGGGTTCGGCAGCGCAGTGAAGCCGAAAGTGTTGATATCCGAATCGAGCGGGCCGAAGCGCAGCACCAGATCGCAACCCTCCACCCACCTCCGCACCTCCCCCTCCCCCGCCATGCCCGCATACACGCCGTGGAAATTCGGCATGACCTCATCAACAACGCTCTTCCCGAACGGCGTCGTCAGCGTCGGCCACCCCGTCGCCGCAACCAACCCGTTCACCTCGTCCCTCACCCCAAACCGCGCGGTGAAGCCATCCACCAATATCAGCGGCCTCTCCGCCCGCCGCATCGCCGCCACAACCGCCTCAGCCGCACACTCCTCGTCGTCGCCCGCCGCCGTGCCGGGCAGCAGCAGCGGCCCCGCTGGTGCCGGGACCATCACACCCACCATATCCGTCGGGAGCGCCACGTACACCGGCCGACTCTCCCTCACGCACGCCCTTAACACGCGATCAATCTCGCTCGGCGCCGCCGCGGGGTCGTCCAGCACCGCCTGCTCCACCGTGACCGCCCCGTACACACGCGCGAAAACGCCATGGTCCCCATCCCCCAGCGTATGATGCAGACACTGCCTTGCCGCCTGCGCTGCGCGCGGCGGCGTGCCGACGACGTGCACGACGGGCACGCGCTCGGCGTAGGCGCCGGCGAGGGCGTTGAGGGATGAGAGTTCGCCGACGCCGAAGGAGGTGACGAGGGCACCCGCGCCGACGGCGTTGGGGTTGGAGGGGTTGGGGGGAGAGGAGCTGAAGCTGGCTTTGGTGCGGGCGTAGCCGTCGGCGGCGTAGGCGGCGCAGAGCTCGGTGGCGTTGCCGACCCAGCGCAGGTCGGTGGTCTCGGGCGCGATGAAGTCGAGGGCGGTGAGGGTGTAGTCGCCCGGCACGCCGTGGATGTGGCGGATGCCGAGGTCGGAGGAGAGGCGGGTGAAGAGATATTGGGCTAGGGGGATTTTGTTGTTGTTGTTGGTGGTGGTGTCGTCCATTGTGGTGGTGGAGGAGGTTCTGGGGTTGGTTGTGGGATGGGAAGGGGGGAGACAGGATGGTTGTCGTCGAGCAGAGACTGGATGTCTTACCGAGGAGGATGAGACGGTCTATATGATGGGGTTTACCATCATTGATGCAGTACGTATGACTCTTAAGCGGAGAGTGCCCGATTATGATTGACTCCATGACCACCGCAGTTCTCCGATCACTCCGGTCACTCCGGTCACTCCGGAGAGAGATGACGACAACAGCACCCATCCGAGTGGGCCTGGTGTGGAGTAGTAAGTTGAATTCTCGCTAGATTGATGATGTGATCATCGGCTTTTCTCACTCTGGATGGGAATGTAATTACCGTCAACTCCGGAAGCTCACGTGTGGCAGGCAGCAGCAAGGGTGGCAGCGGAAAACGAGATCCAGAAATCAGAGCAGCGACGGTCAACCAGGATTCGGAAGCTCCGAAGGCTCACCGTCAATCAGTTCCGGTTGGAGAGAACTGAGGAAGGAAGCCGTGGCGGATTTCACAGATGGGAATGCGACCAGGGTGTTGAAACTGCGGCCGCGCGCGGAGGACCGGCAACCAAAAACTCCTGTTGTTCCACGCGAAAATGTTCGTTCGTATAACTTTCGCATCTACATCATCTTCCATTTCCTCCTGCCATTCATCTGCACCCGCAGAATCGCCATCCATCTTCACCTATCCTGCAACAACGTCGGATGCACCGCCAAGCTCGCCCAAAACCCCTGCTCAAACTCCCACGGCTCAAAATCGATGCACGCGTTCCAATCATCCAGCGTCACATCCGCAACGCTCCCCACACCCGAGTCCAGCCGCTGCTGCTGCCCCTGCTGCCCTCCCCCCGTCTGCTGCCCCGCCTGTTCCGGCGACCGCCACACCACTATCAGCGAATCCAGCAAACTCTGCATCGTGCTCGTCGCGCGCGTAAACAGCGCAAAGTTCGGCTCGCCCGCCTGGATCAGCGCCCCCGCGCGTATCTCGGCGACCAGCACGCTCAGGTCCTGCACCATCTTCGCGCGCGACAGGCGGGCGATGCCACTGCTAATGGCAGAATTGAGTAGCGCGAGCGAAATCACGCCCGCGGCTGGGAGGCCGAATTGGGCAACCTTCCAGATCAGGGACGTGCCGGAGTTGACGAGGCGTTGGCGGAGGATGATGACCTCGACGACGAGGGAGAGCATTTCGCCGGCTGTCGCGAGGATGGATTGGTCGGGTTCGGTGGTCTTCTGGAGGGAGATGAGGCCGAGGAGGAGGAGGGTGTGCAGGTAGTCCAGCCGGGTGCCGACGAGGAAATCGCGCTCGAAGGGGCTGAGGTGGCGGCAGTCTTTCAGGCTGGTTTTCAGCTTGAAGTGCGAGGGTAGGTCTTCCCACTGCTTCTCGATTTTCGAGCGGATCGCGCTGATGAGGGCGAAAAGTCAGTTTGGTTCATCGTCATCGGCGCTATTGCTCCTACTTCACTCTTTCTCCGTGATGTCCGGATGAACGATGTCGGTAGAGCTCCAGTATCTCCTCTTTGAGGCAGGCGAATCGGGCAGCACAGCGGGTATCTGCAGTGTAGTTGATAGGCTCTTCTTGGGTCGACTGGTCATCCTGACTGGATTGCATGCTGCTATGTGCTGATCCCCAAAGGTTTGGGACATTCACCGGTAGCTGAAAATTGCAGTACGCCTTGATTATTCGCGGTGGTCGTCCGAGAAAGATTGCAAAATTCTTGTCAGCGGCGTAGATTCTCGCGAAGACAGCTTTCCGCAACTCGGCGATAAATAGAGGAACGTCAGAGACGTTGTCATAAGGTATCTCGTGATATCCAAGGGCATATAGAGAGCTTGAAAGATCTCCTACCCTTCTCCAAGAGTGGTAGCCTGATTGTGTTAGTCGAAGGTCATTGTGCTGTGTGGTATGACTAACTCTGGTCTCCGTCAACCTGGGAGTGTATGACGCAATTTTCGTACTGTAAAACCAATTGCAAGTCGTTGAGGCAATCAGCCGCAAGGCAGGCCTCGAGACAGCAATCCCCAATATAGGTTACTGACCTGATCAGATCCCACCGTTGCCCGGCCCTAGTATAGAGGGTAGGGAAGGAAGGGGTATCTATTGCAGCTCTGCTTGCGGCGCTAAAAAAGATGCCGAGTACCTCCCAACGCAAGGCTTCGCCAAACAGTTGTGAGAAAAAGTCTTCCACACTGGTATTGCTATGCAATATCAGCGGCCTGCTGGCATTTTTAGTGAGGGGGCCCGCATGTTCCGAGACCCAGTCATTGCATGCGTTCGCTGCTTGAACCACAACCTCAGAAAAAGGGATAACGAATGGCTCAGCTAAAGGGAGGTTTGTCCCTTGGTCGAGCCAGACAAAAATTAGAGATTTCAAGTCAGCAAGCTCTGTTGGGCTGAATTGCCTTAGTGCATCAATTGCCTTTTCGACGACAGCTGTATCCTTTGGCATGCGGCTATGGGAGGAGGATTGCAGAGTATCATGTAGATTGGCATCAGAACTGCGCAAGGCAAAAGATGACACCTTGTTGAAAATGGCAGAATGGCTAGAGGAACCGAGGAAGCCTGGGTTCGGATACTGTTGTGGTTGCGGTGAAATAGCCGGCGTAGAGTCTCTCTGGATTGATTCCCTGGCGCGCCTAAATGCTGGTTGGCATTTTGCCGTGTAAAACAAATGTTTAATAGTAAAGCTTACTGATGTTGTAGCTTCCGTCGTTTGAATGGTTGGTTTCTGTAAACGCAGCGGTTTCCCTGGCCCCGGTCTTGGCACCGAACACATGTGGGTTTCTCGTGGCCACACGCAAGCTTTGCACGTCGGCAAGGATCACATGCAGCCAGTCTGGTACTCATACTGGCTACGAAAATAGCGGAGAAGCTGACGGAGAAGCTGGCGGAGAGAAATCTCTTCGACGGAGTGTTGGGAAGAAGCGGTGTTTAAGCCTGGGGTGACAGCCCCCACTTTCGCCGATCCCATTGAACCCAAGCTCCGACACTCCGGTCCGATGTACATACTCTTACTCCGAATACGCCGATCTGTCCGACGACTGAACACCATCCCTAGAATACTCTCATCTGCAACAAAGACTTATCACATAAATGTCCGACCGGAGCTTCATTTTAAAAATAAGCTGGTGAAGCCTCGACCTAATTTGTCTCCATATCGGGGAAACGTTACCATCTAGATATCAGTGCTAATCTCCAGGCAAACATTACCCTAGACCTATTTCCTACTCGAGTAGGAAATAGACATCACGCTAATCTGGCTGTTTTCTCAACACTTTTCAGTGTTTTTGCTTTCCCGCCTGGTGAACTGCCTGTTACTTGGTTTGATTATGCTTCTGCAAGTTTAGTTTGCTTTTTCACGTCGACTGTTGATTAATAATAGAGCTTACTCAGACGCTGAAGCAAATAGGCCCAGCAGAACGGACGACCGGAAAGCCGTCGGCCCCATGGCAAAGCCTGCCTGGCGGGCCGCTTTCCACCCGCTTCGACGAGCATTTACATTTCGTTGCTGGCAGGAGCATCGATCATTCAGCCAAGCTCCGCGAGCTTTAGGGCCAGCCCGACTTGGAAGCTTCGTGTATCTACTGCGGATTGCTGCGCAGGCTGGGTTGGAAAACACGCCGTGCAGTTTTGCTCTCACGGATTTGTGGGAGCGAGGGGGCCTCGGGCAGACTGTCGTAACGGATGCGAAGAAGGGCATGTGCTACAGCTGCCAATTGCCTATGCAAGCCCACGCCGGGGGCTTTATGGGCACGAGGAGCTACCGCAAGCGGAATCCTAGAAATGGCCGCCAGAGCGGAAGAAATCGGACTACTAGTCCTGGTGGAGAATCCCGTCGTCAATCGTGCCGCTACCGTGCTGTAAAGTACGACGAGGGCATCGCGTATATAGAATTATTTCTCTCGTCGGTTTAATGGTTGTTGGAGAGAAACCGAGAGGCAATGGGGATCGGTAGGGACTGCTTCTCTCTAGGCTCTATTACCGACACTAAAGCCTGAGTGTTGTTCGTTACGATATAGACGGGAATGGAACGTTAAGTGTTAGCCAATCGCCACCGCGTGTTCGGATGCAGATGGTGATAAGGTGACAAGCGCGCTATAGACGCGAATAAACCGCCGCCAGATCCATCCCCTTCGCTTCGCGGCCATCCCGCCAAACTCCACCGTCGCCGCGTGGTGCCCGGGCGAGCCGGGCCTTCCTCCACCTATACGAAGTGGAAGCACCAGCTCGTCGGAAGGGGTTTAATCCAGATTTGTCGCCGTTAACAGAATCGGGTTAGCGTAGAATGGAGTTGATCATAAGCTTCCATCTGCTTCTTTTTACCGTCTACTCACACTTCTCGACGATTCGAACATATCAAGGGCCAGTCCGACAGCATCTTCAACCCGTCAGCTCCTTACTTCCGGCGGTAAGTTGGGCGTCACTCAAACCTGCACTCCTCCATTCAAACGTGCGTTGACTAGAATATATTGTTCTCCCGTTCGGCGAGCCGCCTCCGTTCTCGTATCTGTACGGCGAAAGTGAAACCCAAGATGACGGATCCGTCGAAGCCGACAGACGACAAGCAAGATCTTTTCCCGTTGCAATTAAATATACTAAAAAGGGTGCCTCAGTCTGATGGCTTAAAGGCACGTTGACGTTTCACAGTTATCGTACCCTATCAGCGTTTCCTTGTTATTAAAAGTCGTGTGGACATACAGTGAATCCAACGCCCGCCACGTCAATGGGATTCTCGACGGCGCCACGCGTTTGGCTAGTCACTTGCGCCCCTGCGCCGCGTCGGTGAGTTTCAAGACACTCCATCTGCGGCATTCTGCCAGCGAGCTGTTCCGGCTGGTCACCGACGCCCCAGACTCGCAGGTGTAGCCACGGTCAGCCAAGGGCAAGAAGAAGGCCGCCAACGAGGATGCTCTGGCCGGCGGCGCCGCATCCAGAACGATGTTCGACATTGATGCGAACCGTAATGCCAACTGGGTGTAGCACTCGATTATTGACTTTGTCTACGAGAAAGATCGTGCTGGTGGAGAGCCCGTTCCGAGCATCGTGTTTGGCCCCTGTATGGGAAATATCGGTGAGGTTCGTGCTCTTGTGGATCATCGGAGCCGAGAGGATTAACTTTCGCTGTGCCTTCTTCGTGTTCGCCGCAATCCGTGCAACATTTGGCGTATTCGGGGTGGTCGGAAATTTTTACATCCTGGCGGTGCCCGTGAACACGGCGATCCGGTTCGTGGGGAGGTGACTGCGGAGCAAACCTTGGCTTCCGGGCAAGCAGTAACTACCCTGAGGTGGGTAAGGCTAGGGACATCTTGCTGTACGCTCGGTACCCGTGCCGCGAAGCTGAGGCGGCTAAGGGTCTAGCGGGAGCGCGCGCTCGGCAGCGGCGATGCCGTCTAGCTAGCGACGCTGAAGGCATTATTGTCACAGCATCTTAGGCAGAGTGTTATAGGGCTTGCTGGTATGGCAGGGTGCGCGATTGGTGAGGGCGGTAAAAATGGGGTGAGCTGGCTCGGAAGGCGTGTTGCTCGCTTTCATCAACCGTACCTACACTAATCTATTCCAGGTTGTAGCGTCTTAACGCACTCTATACCTTCCTCGTGTTTCCCGCGAACCCTTACCTTACAGCATACGCGTATTGCTCATGTAAAACCATCCGGCCGCATCTTATCGCCTAACTTGACGACTGCTCTCATCATCTTCCGCTACGCCTCCAGCGCGCCCGACGGTTTCTCGGTAAAAGCCGCAGGTCGTTGCTTGTACACCTAGCTAACAAGCATAACCGCTGACCCATGTTATAGCAACAGAGCAATCCCATTGCTGAGAAATCATGAGCGAAGCTGCGTTCCACAAGTCTACGCTCGAACACTGTACCACGTCAAACGGCGACGCTTGTTTCTACCCGCTAGATGGAAGGGACCTCTCAACTATCAGCGACGACGAACTGGTTTGGGCTTACGCAGCGTCCTCTAAGCTTGATTTCAACGTGTCAAGAGTCGCCAAGACAGCGGTCGTGAAGGTCGGGTTCGACATTGCCCAGCGCGAAGCCGCGGCCATGAAATACGTCGCAGAACACGCGGACGGGCGAGTCAGGCTGCCTTATATCCATCGAAACTTTGTCACCGATGGCAGAAGCTATCTTGTTATGGATTACATAGATAGAGAATCGCTAGGCCGAACTCCATGGACAGATCGCGACGACGAACAGTGCAAGATCATCCTCGAGCAAGTAAAAGACGCTGTCCTCACCCTTAGGACCTTGACAAGGCAGGCGCCCGGCCCTGCAGGATCGGGAACTCCAGTCGGCGGCTTGTTTTCCATCTACGGAGCCAATAGAAACTTTTAAAGCATTCGGGGAATGGAAAAATGGCTCCATCGGAAATTGAAGTTGTGCGGGGGTGGCAGTCTGAGCAGCAAGTTCGACACGCTGGTCATGTGTCACATGGATATTGCTTTGCGAAACCTGAAGCTGGATCGTCATGGCCATTTGTCGGTAGCTTACTGTCCTCCAGAGACATGTAGAGTGAAGTATGCTTAGCGTACTCGAGAACCAGGATTGGATATATGGAATCATCTCTGCCTTTCACCCAAGCTATTCTGAGCATCCGTACAGTGTTAGAGTGCGACCTATGATGGCTGAGCGCCTTTTGACCTCTCCAACCAAGCTGTCTAAAGGGTCCTACTGCGCGATTTCGATGTTGCTGATAAGTCGTTTGTAGACAACACTCGTTTTAGACTGTAAACTGTACTTGTGCGGAAACCTGAAAACCTTCGAGCCGTTTGTTCTAAAAGTGATGAACGTTCATTCATACTTTTGGTTATTGAACACTCTCTCCACCATATGCTGAACTCCTTCCTCTTTCTGCCCTAAGGCCGTTTGCCTGGCCTTTGTCGTGTCCACAAAGCACGGGCTTACAGTTGAAACTGCAGTAGCTGAGGTCCAGGAAGCGAATTTGAAACTTTCAGCCGCATTTTCCAGAGAATCGTGACCAGGACGAGTTCCGCTGGGCCTTGCCGGAGCAGAACCGCTCTCACTGAGGCCAGCCTAGTCCATCCCAGAGTTTGTAAGGCGTTTCCTGCAAGCACCACGCTGGTTTCATTACCGATATTCATAAGAGCCCACCCCAGTTCCTCAAATTCCTGACCGAAATACTTGTGGATGTAGGCGCACGAATTCGTTCAGTCCTACTGCGTTACGGCCGTAGAATCCCAGTCCCGAACCATGACTCCTTGCTGCTGTTTAGGACGTTTTAGAATTCCTGATCGTGGCTGATGACAGTCAACTTGAGTCCAACAGTTTTGTCTTACCCAATTGCGGACTTTGAGTTACTCCTTGGCTTTCTTTACTCTTCACACTACAATGCGGAGTGCACGATCAGACGATCAACCCCCCCCCCCCTTTTTTTTTTTTTTTTTACAAACACTTCACATACCAAAACTACGCAACTATTAGCCATGAATATATATAAATTAGGGTTTTAGCAACGATGGAAACCCATTAAAAGTCTAGAGCAGGACGTTAATCAGCGCGGATTACATTCTCTTAACACTGTGGCCTGTAGGTTGAGTTTGGCATTTAACAAGGCATTGGTTGTGGCCTTGTTAAAGGATTTGGGGGCATTGATACTTTCTTTTTAATGGGGAGCTTTTTTTTTTTTTACAGTACCAATCGATGCTGGTCTCGGCTGCAGCCTCGGAGGTTCAGCGTCACTGGCCGTTGCGCCTGCCGTACTTGAACCGCGACCGTAACACCAAGACCCTAGAGCTCAGCGATGGGCCTTATGCTGGATAGTCTTACTGCGGCGATGGTCGAATATGAGGAAAAGAGGGCTTGAATCGCAAGCATCGTCGAAATCAGCACCACGCACGAGTACGAGACTGTTATAAAGTAGCTGGGAAGTGGACAGGGAAGGATGATGAGCCTGCATTGCAACATGTCATGTTTCTCTAAGGCGTGGAATTTGCCTGCCCGTCCATGAGAATGGGTAGCCTATGAGTTACAGAAGTTGTCTCCGTGGAGAAGGGACAGGCCCGCGCACTGCTGTGCTGCTTTTAGAGCAGTAGAAGGCAGATGTGGTGCGGTCCGTCAGCCACACGCCCGACTCGCACTTGCACACCATCTACAAACTCCGCCGCCTGCCCCAAACCGCCGACGTATCAATCTCAAATCCCTCCTCCCTCACCTGTTTCATCACGTCCGCGCTCAACGTCGTCCACTCATCGGGTCCAACCCGCCTCACCTGCGGATAACGCTCCCACAACGCCTCCACGTTGTTTACAATCCCCTTAACCGTCTCGACGCCCAAGTCCTGCATCTCCTTGCCCTCCGCCGCCGCGCCCCACTTCGAGCGCGCCCTCCGCTCGCCTACGTCCTCCAAATGGACGCCGTCCTCGGCGGCGGCCGCGGCGGCTTCTGCGAGCAATTGCGGAAGGCGGTGCGGGATGGGCGGGTCGATGCCGTTGGCGGCGTCGGCGGGCGACGGCGCGCGGCCGATCGACTTGAAGAAGCGCGCGTGCGGAGGGTCGGCGGCTGGGTCGACGGGGCCGTACGGCGGTGCGCCGTCGACGAGCTGGATCCAGCCGCCTGGCCTCAGCAGGCGGAGCAGGCGGCGGGTCGTGGCGACGGCGGAGGCCCAAGTGGGGTGGAAGGACAGGCCTAGAGGGGAGGAGAGAGGGGGGAAGTGTTAGCTGCGCGGCGATGGAATGGGGGAAAAAACTCAGGAAGACGACGTACAGGTGCGCTGCAGCACCAGGTCGAACTGCCCCTCCCACTCGCGCGGCCACTCCTCCATGAAATCCTGCTTCACCAGCCTCACACCCTCACCCACCCCCACCTCTCCCTCCGCCGTCTCCCTGGGATATGGCGCTATGTCCGCTGAAACGAGCTCCGCGCTTTCGGGATGCTTTAGTTGGCGCCTCAGCTGCATTAACGAGAAGCCGTCCGCGCCGGCGTTGTCGAGGATGCGCAGGTTAGGCCGGGCGAGGACGCCCTGCGCGCCGGGGAAGACGAGCAGCTGGTTGTCGAAGGCGGCGGCGCCGATGGTGTGCTGCGCGTGGAGCCGGTTTTGTTCGGCGTTATTGGTACCGTAAAAGGCCACGATGTGGCCTTTGGTCATGGGTTCGGCTACGGGAGTTTGACTAGTTGACGACATCGCAAACAGGTGTGTGAGTGAGACGAGGGTCGGGGAAAGAGGAGTGATGGGGGTTTGTACAGGAATGTAAGCACTAAGCAGGGGTCTATTAGGGCCGAGGTGAATTTCCAACGTCTCTTCGCAGCTAGGCAGCCAAGCATCGGTTAGCTACATCCAACGACGTTGTGCCATGGAGCATGCCGGCAACGAATTAAGCTTTGAACTCGTGCTCCGCCCAAGCAGCTAGTCTGCGGAGAGATGCTAAAAGCTTCCATGTGCCTGGGAGTCTCCTCGATGTTGAGCTTGCCATACAATGACTGAGACATAGTAATCAGCAAATGCTTCGGGCAATAGCATTGAGGAGCGGTCACTTGCGAGAGCCATCGGGATCCACGGCCGCGAAGAGCACGTGCTATGACGCTTATTGCGGTAGGGCGGTGTCGCAGAGATTTATATCATGGATTGGAACATGACAGACTGGCGTCGGAGAAGGCCATGGATGGATTGCTGGATTCCGGCGCGCATGGGACAGAGGTAGTGGTGTGGCCGAAGGCAGTGGTAAGGCCGGGTGGCGCGAGCAAGTTCGGCCTGTGGAAAACTGTCAGCAAATAACACGGCGGTTGGGGGCAATTGACGGACGGATATTTCGCTTGGAATGATGGCTTCGCCGTCGCTGCCATGACGGGCGGGAATGGCGGCGCTTTATGAGTGGCCCGGGGGATGCGCCCGGCGCGAGCGGTCGCACGTGATGGCGTGCTATGGCCGCGTTGCTGGATGCAAGCGCAATTTTTGGTGGTTAGTAAGGATCTGGTGTGGCGCGCCAAATGCGACCGGAGCCCGGCGGAAGGTTTAGCCGACATTTCGGCTCATGGAGGCGAGCTGTCGCCTGGCGTTGCTATTCTTCCGTTGGTCGGCTGGGCTTTCTTCCCGCCGCCGCGTACCTAGGTATTTCTTGGGGCAACATGTTGACCCTTTGGGACGGCATTCGCATGGAGCTCTCGTGCATCCGCAACATTCCTGCCCTAGACGCCGGCGCTGGGATTCTGCATCGCACGTTTTGATTCGCGTCAGCACGGTCCTACATGCATAATCCTCTTCACCGCCCCCACCTCTCCAACCGTTCACCTCTCCGACCTCACACTCCTCGCGCACCCATCAACCATCAACGCTCGCGCCATCTGCCATCCATACTCCATTGCTATCACGCGCCCGTCGCATCGATTGAGTCACCCACCATCCGCGCGCCGCGTTGGTCCATCATTCCCAACTGCCCTCCGCAATACCAACTCCATACAACGATCGTGACTGAACCGCCCGTGCTGGGACCACCCTCGGGCTGGAGTGGCTCGGTTCTCATTCGAAGACTGCCCTAGGCTCGCAGTGGTCCGGTTCCAGCTTCGTGCTAGGACTGCCCTGAGCTCGCAGTGGTCCGGTTCTGGCTCGGGCGCTCTGGCTGTTGCTGCGCTGTGGTACAATTGGAGTCAAGGCTGCTCCGGAGCACATTCAACCTATTGCCCGCGAAGCCTGGGTGGGCGGGTATCTTGCACTTAGTTGTGCAAGGGCATACACCTTTTCTAGGATGGTTGTAGATCAGGGCTGCGCCTTCTTCTCGCCCTGATGCTGTGCAGCAAGCAATCTTGTTGTCAACAAGAGTGTTGGGCATGCAATGGATACTTGAAGCATTTCTCCGGATAAGAATCCGTTCCCCGACTAGGTAGCAGGAGGCATTAGTGACTTCAACCCATGATATTTCCCTTACTGGACTGGACAGAGAAACGCCGCCAAGAATGCATGCTAACGAGAAAGCAACCGATGCACTGGCCATCTGGATGCAAAACATTTACCTCTGTTTCCGCCATATCAAGCGTTGCCCGTTCTCCTGACTGGTGCAATAGGCGGCTGCATCACCATCACCAGGGCCGAGGAATCTCGGCCCTCCGGCCACCAACACGCCGGCGGCTTGACGACAGTGCCCTTGGCCGTAGACAGCTCGAACTACGTGGAGAACATAGGGAAATAAGACCGGCGTTCCGCTGGTGCTTGGAGCAGATGTGTGTCGTCGAGAAAGTCGGGCATCATGCGACACATGTGTGGTTGCAAGCGGCGAGGATGACTCGCGTTGTAGGGGGAGGAGGCGGGCGTTTGCGGCCAAAGGTCGTCGGCCAAGATGTTGTCACGAACTCCAGGGGACAAGACCGTTATGGCCCGCTAAAGTATTATCGTCTGGGTCGGATCCTATAACAAACAGGCCGTCCGGCGGGTCATCATTGAAGTCCGACAAGGTATCATTCACACCTCTGCCTAACTTCACAGGCATGTCCATTTCCTCGTTGTCTGGGCTGGACATGCTCCTCTCTCAGTATTAGTATAATTTGCTTCTTTGCGTTTCGTAGGACGGTCGGGGCGGGTGGTAGATTCATTTCCCGACGCCGCATCGCGTGTATCCACCTACAGTGTCAGCAATGATGGCAAACAAGATAGCGTGGTTGAATGAGCCGGAGATAGGCTGTGCTAACGTCAGTGCTTGCGCCTTTACTCCACCGCGATTTTCGTAGACAATGCGTTGTTAGAGACCGGAGGCAGGACAACGGACGAAGCGTGAAGTAAAGAGGGTCGAAAGAGCCGAGGCAAAGCCACGGCAGAGTAGAGTAGATTGAATCTTCTTTTTCCCAGATGCAATGCAGCGCATGGGCATGTACGTCGGCTAAATGTGGTTCGAGGGAGCTTCTTGCACACGCTCTAGATCATCAGCTCCTGCTCATGGCGACAATATAGAGCAGGCCGGAAAAGATCACAGAAGATAAAGGCAGAAAGGGGTAGGGAACCTACCAATAGGAATCAAGAAAAGCGACGAGCAGGACCAACGAATGAGCTTCCAAGAGTCATCCTCAAACCAGCCTAAGAGAAGGCCACTCTCTAGCTCTTTGTTGGCATAAGCATTAGCAGGGCGCTGGCGGCCGTGGTTGCCGAGACCGAACTATAGAAAGAAAGAATCAGTTGGGAGAACGGCGAAAACTCTAACATACACGACATTGGAAACTGCATTAAAAGCATGGTTTACGCGAATGGGCCGATCACTCCCTTCGTCGAATGGCCTGTTCCGCCTCCGCTCCAGGCCATCGTCGAAGCGTGCATGTGTCCAAAACCAGAGGAGCGTCCAACCCTAGCCAACTTGCGTATCATGGTAGAAGAGATCCAGACGTGAAAAGAGGACATAGGGGCGTAGCATTAGCCGGTATAAACTAATAGGAGTTATAGAAATTTTGTCAGACTGTGCTTTACTTTTTGCTCCGCGTTTAATTACCGTATATCTCGTGTTCTTTCTTCAACACCAAGGCAGATACCTTATATGTCTCACCACCAAAGCGTGATCCAGTCATAACGTGCAAATCAATCACTTTACGCTGTTCAACGAATTTCAAAGTCACTGCACAACTCTACAACGTATAAGAGAGCGTGCATCGCTACAAAAACAGATGCCATGCTTTTTTCTCTCGGTCTTTTAACACCTCTCCCGTGAGTTCTGCAAATTTTCGCAAAGATCCAGCAGTTGCACAATGTATAGTATTGGCAGAAGTGTCCGTTGCATATATGATTCCTATTTTTGTTCATATCGTGGGTCGTTGCTTTTCCGGTTTTAGAATGTAGACATAACTATTTTATCTAGCATGGCGTTGTCTTACTAATGAATTCCGTCTGGCAAAATGTTCTGCCCCGATATCACGCGCCACGAAATCGATACGATTGCTTTGAACGCTTCATAAAGGTCTGGAGCTTCCCTTACCAGTACTACATACGCCGTCGGCTTGCTGATAACGCTAAATGGCAGTTCACTGGTATCTTCGGCCCGCGGCGGAGCTAATCGCTCCTCCTAAGCATACTAACCTCACCACCATCGAGCTACCGGCCTCACAGCAGGTAGCGCGGCCGCCGCCGGGGGAACATAGACACGGACAACCACCGCAGCATGAGTCGTTGCAGCAGAACAACACCAGATCGAGCGGGCAACCTAACGAGCCTCAATGCCTCGCAAGAAGCCGGCTACAACGACCCCTCCAACAGGAACGGCTCCTCAAGCGGCTGTGAACGACTTTACGGCAGCAACTGAACGCTCTAGCAGCTACGACACGCTCGCTCGCGGCGCCGCCGGCAGCAGTAGCGACTCTAGGAGACCCTAAAGCAGGCGAGCAGCCACTACGAAAGAGACGAGGACATGGGGAGGGCGTCAAAATGTGGGTTTGGGTGGTCATATCTATAGCTGCCTTTTAGATTGCATAACCTAGTCTATAAACATTTCATTTTAGGCTTTAAAACACCATGTGCATATAGAATGATGTTTTACTAGGTGATGAAAACGATGTAGTATTGTCGACACTGGATGAGTGGTATGAGGACAAAGTAGATAGTTAGCCGGGATAGCTTTTATACCCTACTCTAGTAACTAAGCGGTATTCTTCCCTAATATCCTCGAACCCGTCCTTGTCACGTTCGACCCAAACGCCGACTTGGGCCAGGTCCGGGAGCTGGCGGTATTCTGGAGGGTGTCGGGCGTGCCAAAATGGGCAAATGCGCTCGGGTTCGTCCGCCTAGTCATGTCGATGTCTATGCAGCGTGGTTGAAGGATGAGTTCGGCAAAACGGAGGCTGACGACGGAAGGGGTATAGGGAATTGAGCTAATTGGAGGCAGCCAACTTAACTAAGTAGGCCCAGCGCGGCAAATATACTAACCTCGCCTCTCACACTTTCTTTCTCTTCTCTCTTTGTACGTAGATTCTCAGTTAAATACAATACCAACCTTTTAGCCTTTACAGCCTTACAGCCTACGCTTTCTAAGTATAAACCGGCTCTCTCCACCCTCTTTATAGTTATTATCACCCTCTTGTCACGACCAGCATCGATGTACGATCAAGATGGGTATTAAACTAATATATGTTATTGCAGCTTTTCGAATGTTGCATCCCGATAGTTGATCTAATAACGAGTCAATATTTCACTCATCTGGATAAGTGAAAAATTCGTACGAATATTAAGATGATCCTGGATCTGTGTGGCCGTGTGGTTAACGCAAACAGTCGTATTGGTAGCTCGAGCCAATGTCTTAACGATCTCAAAGGTAAACTGCTTGCCATTTTTTTTTTTAATACGCAAAGACGAAATTATTGGATGTTAAGTACATTTGGTTGAGATTCGATTTTATAATTATTGTGCTCTTGAACTGTTCGGGTATCTAATCGCTCGTGCTGACGCCTTTCTGCGCGGAAAGCCACCAAAATACCCTCTCAGTTTCCAGTGACGATTAATGAATTTGGAATACTGTGGGCTTTGTTTATAATACAGTTGTGGAGTGGTTGCTCTTTATGTGGCCAGCGGCCGAATTCCAGTCCTCGACGGCTCGGAAGAACTCGCTGATGGAGCGCGAAAACAGTGCGTCGTTGACCGCCTCACCCTCCTCGAATGCTACTTCGGGCGATCTCAAATAGAATTGTGTGCCGGCCGTAAAAAGAATTTTGCGGATAATGGCGTGGTGGCGCATGGCGTCACGCTTAAACTCAGAGCTACGAGTGCCTATTAACGCAAGGCAAAGCTAAGTGCTGCGACGTGCCGGTGTGATTGCTGCAACCAGGAAGCCTGGTGCTTGGCTCAACACCGTGCCGGATCAATTTATGGGATCAACGCGCTCTGACAACTAATCTAATGCAGCTGCTGGGACCAGCCGTCTGCACCGCTTTTAACCTTGCAGGACAGGATGCTGATGGTGGGGAGAAACCGGTGCAGCAAGCCATTCAGGCTGGTTGCCAATTTCTGACATGGTTGCCTCAGCCGGCTCTGTAGCTAGAGTATAGAACTGTAACGCTACTGTCAGAATTGAGAACGATGCATATGCGCTGCAACGCATGATCACGGGCCGGCCTCTGAACGGACCAATACCTCGTTTGTTCGTCTCAAGTTGATGCAACCGGTATCAGTTCGATGTCCTTGGCCAAGTCCTTGCGTGGTATTGCATGAAAGATGGTCCGTTGAACAGGGACTTCTTTTGGCCTATCCTGGAGAGATAGCAGGTCAGTACGGCGTCGACGCACACATCACACTAATCTTCGGCTGCAGCATCACCCTGCAAAACGCCTTGACAGCCTATTCTCTCACAAATCGCGCGCTCAATCCGGCGCGATTTGTGAGATTTCAAAGCATGCAAAGCCGGGGTGACTGATTTGCTGGCGATGCTCTCGGGCACGATATCGGCCTTGCTGACCAGTTCCTGGTGTGCCTTTGTCCGTGTTGCTTGGGGGGCGTAACGATGCGCGTGAGCTGACGGACACGGCGTCAGATGCAGCCACTTCGGACTCGGGAGGGATGGAAATGGCGGGCCGTTTCGGCAACCCATGTGGCGGTAGTGAGGCTGCGGTCGGAAGGCTGAAGCTCTAGCATCGAGGAGCGAGGCGGCGAGAGCGGTCACAGGCGCTGTGGCGAACGGCCGGCGGAGCCCGAGTCAGAGCAGCGTTGCGTTTGTGCTAGATAATTACGCATGGGCCGGATGATAATACATAATGGACTAATAGGCGAGTGCATGGCGTGGAGAAGGATGAAAGGAGGATGTTGTCCAGCAATACGTAAATGTTCCGAGCGGGTGCGGGGAACTGAACCTGCCGAGATTAAGACCGGTGAGTCTTGACGTCACCGGGCTTCGCCGCGGTGGTGGCCACGGTGGTGGTCGCGTTCCTGCCCCGGAGCTCCCCCGCTCCTTCCCTAACTGCGCTCCCGCCGCAAGGGTCCTCGCTTCACTCCCGCACAGCAAAGCTTAAAACAACACCTCTCTAACTTTCGCTGTTACTCCATAGCTACAGACCACACAGACGCGTTTAATACAGGCGACAGCAGGCTTGAGCAGTAAGCTACTCTTAGAGCGCTGTTCATCGCCGGCTGCTACAATCACGTCATCGGCGCACCATTCGCAGCTGCTACGAGACCGCTAGCTGAGTTGGAAAAGTATCCGACAGTGGCGGGGTGAAAGTGGTTGCCTCCAACTAAGGGCGCCTGCCGCTGCGCGACTGCTAACCGCGGAAGTATAGTCTGGTAAGCAGTGCTGAGTCTTCGCTCGTCGAGCGACTTGTCCTCTCCAACAACCTTACACTCTACACCAATAGTATAACGGACAACACTTATTACATGCATATACCCGCGCATCCTACGGACTCTCCATCTTCGTCAGAACATCATCGTGACGCCGAGCCTAGTTACGGAGCTAAACCTACGTTGTAAAGTCTACTCCTTAATCCATCCCCAGTTCTAAGAAGCATCACCACCGACACAAAGAAAACACCCGACCGGTAAAACTACTCTCGAATCGACTGGAAGGTGTAGACGGTGAGACGTTATCCTATGTTATCGAGCCCGTTGTGCTTAGCCGAATCGTCTTACAATAGTAACCCCTCTATATCTCAGCCTACCGCCGACGGCGCCAGTAGAGCGCTACCGTAACGAGCCTATATTATTGCTTTTGACTGCTCTTTACACTCTTGTCGAGCTGTCAGATGGTAAGCTACATGAGCTATAGTGGTAGTGCGAGTCTGAAATTTCCGACGTAACCCTAGGCGACAACGTGCGCCTTCCCGCGAATACGTAAGCGTACTTTATAGAAAGCCCTTTGCGCGCTATTTACGACCATCACCTCGAGCTCGGCCCTCACCACACGTTCGATCCCATCTACTTTATCGTAGCCACCGATAAGGAATGGAAGACTAAGGGCGTGTTGCTTGTCACTCTTAATAATGGTAACTTTAATAAAGCCGGTTGTAGCACCAACTTCTTCTTTATTAAGGCTGCTGAAGCCGAACTAGCTGTTTCCAATCTCTAGGTTGGAAACTCGGACTGGTCTGAAGAGAAGAAGTCTTACGAAATGCCTTCTAGCGGACATGACAACGACGATAACGATGACAACGAGGAAAGCGATAGCTACGACGGCGGCCCGGACCTGCCGCCAGCCCACATCAAGCACATTAACACCTTCGCTCCTCTCTACAGCATCTCCGGTATCGACGCGGAAAAACTCATCTATAAGCTCGAACCCGGCTCCTCGCGTAAAAGAAACCCCGAAACCGACTATATTATCCGCTGGCAAGCCACCCTAACGCCATAAACTACTAGCCCGCCTGCTGGCTCCAACTCTATGGTGCCTCCCGACTCCACCGTTACCGCCGACCTCGTCGCTCAAGCTTACGCCCGACACCCTAGGCGCTGCCGTAAGAACCCCTGACTAAATAGAACGCGGCTGCTTGTTGCCGACACGCTGTACTACGGCGAGCACGGCCTCGTGCTAGTGTACCTCGCGTGGGATAAGGGCGTCGCGACCCCCGCTCACCACCAGCGCATACCAGCCGAGGAATACGTAGGCTTCCAGCAACGCTACCTCGACGACGCCGTATACTAACCTAAGCACCCGATCGTCCTCATTGTCGAGCCGGGCGTGGGGACCGAGGGCCACGACATGGTAGGTAGACAGGCGCTGGATCCGAGATAGCGGACGTGGGACGAGCACGATAAGCGCGTCGTATACGCGCCACCGCGCTGAGTGGTGCCGGGCCGTGTTAACGAGAAGATCTGGTGGGAGGAGCTGGACGAGGCGGCGCGGTGGTTTCCGTGGGTGTGTCGGACGCGGCAGTTCGACGAGGCGTTAGTACGCGGCTTCTTCGTGTGGGTCGACTAGGCGGAGCTGGCTGGAAAGGGAACGGTCGTAGTCGTGCGCGTGGATTGGGATGGAGACGTGCATCGATCGGACGAGGAGCTGCTTGCGTTGGACCTTGATGGGAAAGTTACAAAGCTATACGTACCGGCGGGGGAGGCTTTAGACCTGATTAAGACTGCTACGATCCGAGGGGATATGGAAGGGCTTAGTAACTAGGTATTGAGTTTTGATGAAAGTACTTAGTCTTACCATCTCCTGGTTTGACGGCGGCAGCTCCTTTAGGTTTAGCTGTTAGCCAATAGAGATCTTGCTATAACATTATACCCAAACACCACGCTGAACAGCCAAGACTACTAAGACCCACTTCGCCACGACCGAGGGCTATCACAAAAACGGCCTCTTACCGCCACGAATCCTGCCGGCTCGAAGCTCCGCCCGCTTTTCGGCATCGCCAATCCGCGCGAAAAGCGACCCGACAACCGACGCCGGGAAATAGCCACGACGGGTGCGCTGAAGTATGTTGAGAAAATTCAGAAGAAGAAGCCTTCCGATGTGCCGCTTTGTGCAACTTCAGAAGAAAAAGCCCGACGTGCTGCGCTTCCCGCTCGCCGATGGAATGGTGTTTACGAACTTGGCCGAGGACTTAGGCCAATCTGGTTAGGCCGTAGAATGCCATACAGCTTCGAAGGCCTCCTACTAGTTCCTCTACATTTGTGATTGTCTATAGCTGAGGGGTGCTCTGTGTGTGGGTTTGTCTGGTTCGGCAATCTTGCATGAGCTGGACTCCGATGAAACCATGCCTTAAAGTACAGACACTTCCCACGACACCCTAATACAGCTCTGGCATGTTTGTCATGTTTGGGCCTCGGGTGAGAGCATCCCGAGGCCTAAATACACCGATGATATGCAGTACCTTGCATTTCGCTATCACTCCCCCTTCTGGATGTGAGGAGAGATGTGACTTCGAGGTTTCCGCTCCACCTGGTATTTGATCGAGTAGAATTTTCTCATCTCGTCCGTACAAGACGTGGCTTCGAATTGGCTGTGATTCCCCTTTCTTTACGAGGAACTTAGTGGAGACTGCAAGCTTAAGTAAGGGCAGCCTCCCGTTCTACCGCAGCAATGAGGTTCACCTTCATGTTCGGCTGCCTCGTAGCTGTGATGCTAAGTGCTATGCTGGCCCCGTCCAGCGCGCAACATCACTCTACTTATAACGAGCCCTCTGCCAGTGACTTGACCACGGCCATTCGTGAAGCCACTCAACCCGTGGTGACGTTCGAAGCTAAACTTAAGCCAGTTGTCGAAGCAGCCCTAGGCACACTCACGGACACCATCGCCACCGGATATCTCTACGACTTCTACGGCCCCGAAGGGTTTGAGCGAGAGGCGGCCGCCGCCAACTGCCTTTAGAAAGAGGCGTCCCGAGACCCCTTTTGGCTGATTCGGAAGTATCTGGAACCCTGGGGTCTTGTCGAACTACCTCCTGCTCCTGGAAAGAACCCGAACCCCCCATGGACCGGCAACGCCGTCGTAGAGAGATGGAACAATCAATCGCTCACTGGTCCCCAGCCGAAGCCCGATCACTGCTAGTACGCCTGCTGGAGTTTCGCCTTTGCGCCTATTGGAGATGCTACTGCCACGCTTGCTACAAACACCGATACGAGATTTCGGAGTTGGACAGCGATCTAGCCCTCCGATCTGCTTTGTTCTGTCCCGCTTTGTGTTACTGTTCAGATTGATGATGCCGACGCATGCGGATAGAGCGCTTTGTCCGGTGATTAATAAAGCATATCCACTACTGCTCTCACATTCTTTGTTCAAGGAACCCGCTTCATCTAGTATTTAATTACTCCACTTCGTGTACATTACTCTATGCCGCCCTTCGAAGCTAAACCGGATGCTAGGCACACCAGATGGGGAGTAATATTTAGACGGCCGGTCTACAGCAAAAATATCGCCTTAAGTATTCAGCACTGCAGTAGTGACAGGACAAGTCCCGCCAGCGAGAGACCGTGTCTCTAGCACCCACTTAAGCCTCTCTACGTCGATAGATTCCTCTAATTTAAAAGAAATATCGACGTCCAATACCTTCTATATCCCGACCGCCAAGCACGCTAACACCGTTATTCTCGTGCTCCTCGCGTGGTTTCTCCTCTCCCTTATTACAGAGCTACGCGATCCGCGCGGAAGACTGTTCTGGATGTGTGCATCGCGCCACCCACCAGCCATTACTACTACTTCGCCGACCACCATTACCAACTTCTTAGCTATATCGTTTTGGGTGAAGCTAAAGGCTTTTCTTTATAACCTTGTTGGGTGGCCGTAATTTTAATCTGGCTTGTTTCTTAATTGTATCTCTACTGGTACGTCTACTGGTGTTGTATTACAGCTTTATGATTGAAAGAAACATGTGTGATTAAGAAATTTAAATTATTTCTCCTTTAATTTAGAAAATGCTTAACTTGAAAATGTAATTGGTGGACGTGCCGGCGATAAAATCGGCCGAGAAGATAGTGTAGTAAATAGAAGTGTACCTGTTTTATCGACGATGTATATCTCTAATAAAGAATTACACACGACTTAGAAGTTGAGTGGTAGTTTGAGAAGACAGTCTGAACTTCTATGAGTTGGGTCTGGCCAGCCCTCGCAGTTATTCGAGCGATATGTCGTAGTTGTAGCTGCTAAGTTCATCTTGCATATCTAGCTCGCCAACGCTTTGGGTCCGCTGGGCCATTGCACAGCTCGAATACTAAATTAGCGGCATGCTAATTATTAGGAATGTTAAATTCGTCCTCTTACTCATCACTGGTATTACTCGCAGTAGTTTTATTAATATTTTCAATAATCTAGATAGTAGGTATTAGGCCTTTAATATAAACCTGCCGGGCTATCGAGTTAAATACGGCTACCGTAAAAGCCTCGGGTGTAATGCGGTATAAAAGTAGTAGCTAGTGCTATAGCATCGAAAGAGCGCGGGATAAGTAAAGAGTAGTTAGTAGCGAGAGACGTTAAATACTGCGGAAGATGAATTTATTTTATTCGTTGTATCTGCCAAGTCTGAAAACTATTACAAAGAAGGTATTTAGGTGGATGATGGGGCTGATAACGGGGCTGTTTCGCTTTTTGAAACACTGCGAAAGGTAGCCCAGGTACTCACCGCCTTATAAAACCTAAACCTCGCTGTCCAACTCAGCTTACTTCTTTAAGGCAAGGCGTTAAAGCTAAAATTAAGGATACGGCAGCGGAGAAAGCCTGATAGTAGGGACGGAAACCCGAATACCTGGGCTAAGGCGTCCACTGATGCGGAAAGATAACCCGTGCCGTTAAGTACTCGGTAGTATAGGGCTTAGAATTCGGGGGCTAATAGCCTGTCGATCGCCAGCCTTGTATTCTTATAATATAAAGCCTAAGCGACAACTACTATTTGCAGATAACGCTTAGTTTATGCTCTCAACTGTATTCGCCTCCTACGGGGTCACTGCGAAGGGATGTTACTTGTGCGTTTCAATCGTGTGACCTAAATTTTATTAGGTACCTGCGGAATCTTAGTCAATCCGCGTTCCAGGCAGACTCTATTCCTTCACACATGAAATATATAAAGGCGGGAGTAATAAAACGAGTTGTTCCATTGTAGGCACCGGGCTGAGCAGCCAAAAAAAAAAAAAGATCATGTATAGTAGAAAGCCGATTCGATCTTAATCCAACCCTATATATTTTTAAAAATTAGGTTCCGCCGCCTATAAGTAGTTTCGCATTCTCTAGAGATACTAAGTATAAGATATCCATTCGGCCTGACGTTGGCAGATTTTATAGCTTGGGAAGTAGTTTACCGCAACGCAACATCGCAGCCAATGTTTTTTTTTTTTTTTTGATGCCCCCGACTCTGAACCTGTTAATATCTACAAATTATAGTTTATCATCAAAGCGTCAGCTAGATCGGATCCCCTTGACGATGTGTCTACGTCCGACCTCACCGACGCCGTAACAATACTTTAGACAACTACGAACCCGGAGCTTGCTTCTAAAAGATAGAAGCAGAAATCAGTAAAGTCTACAGCAAGGACTATAGTTTGTTACTGCGCGTAATTCTATTTATTTTCGTGTTTATTTGCCATTTACCTTCAACACGAAAGGCATCGTTGAACCCAATGGGTTGGCGCTCTCAATGTTGGAGACTCTATACCAGCTATTATGCCGGGCCACAACGTGCTCCGGCAGCTCCCAGAACAGATCCCTATAACCTCTAGTATGGCCATGGAGGGTCTGGTACGCATCATCGCGGTTGGCAATGGTCCGGGCAGAGCGGCATAAGTAACGCAGTAGAGGCTGACGAGGACGTAGAGTGAACGCTGACAGATGTGTGCACGTCCATGTTTAATTCGTCATCTTTCTGCCGGGGTACGACATCAGCCTTTAGCTAGCTGGTCGATCGACCCCGCACGACTTTCCCACTAAGAGCACGAAAATCATGATGACACTGGCGCCCTTCCAGGTGACCGATGGAAAGGGCGATGACGGGACGGTGCACTTCACCACGGCCGTCGCCATCCAGTACGACGTGCACACATCACCTCGGGCTCCTCATCTTCCCTGCCGCGTCTTCTGGCGGCGGCATCATGCTGGCTTCACTCCGTGACGTGGTCGACTGAACCGTCTGGCTCGGCTGCGACGCGGTATGCGTCGTCGCCTTGATGGACGCCTGAGAGTCGGGCACAAGCTCGACCTCATCCTACTGCGGCTGGGAGCCAGCGTCGACCCTGCTGGCCTTGGACAGGAGCGTGTCGTACGGGGATTGGGGCGGCATCGCGACTGCCGGGATGAGTCGGCGAAGGAGCTGTAACAACCTGCCTCTGAACGGCGCCGATAGCCGGTGGCCAACATTTGGGTGGAGGATCCCTGCCCCTTGCTCGCTCTGTTTGAGCAGACCAACATGGACTTGACGGGCGGGCCACTGGCTGATTGGAATGCTGAGTGCGTCCATGGCTTGCGTGCAAGGCCTGTTTTTGGAGACCATTTCGACCGACTAACCAACGCTGGTGTACTGATCTTGGAGTAGACTGGCTAATCATAAGGTTATATCTAATATGGCGTACTCTAGGGGTTACGCTGATTCTTCTTGTTGTTCCTTTCGCCGATGAGATGAAAAGGGTGGACCTCGATATCGTTTATGCTGCTCGTGCCCGGCAGGCTCCAGACTGGCCATGATCGATCTGGAGATCCGTCAGTGGGCTCGCCACAGGTAATTAGGTCCAGGCAAAAGGTGATGGTTTGGCCTTGGACCATGGGGTTCCGTGGAGTAGGCGCTGGATGCCAATCGATAAACGTCAAGGAGCTGACCGCCATTCGGAACTGGCCATGAAAGCCAGAGGCACGCGGCGTAACACATTCGTCAAGATGTCGGACAATATAGAAGAATGAATCATTATACACAACCCCCTTTTAAATGCATTTGTACGTTCGCCTGGTGTTCCCTCGTTTTCTCGCCTTTTTTTCTCTCTCTCTTTTGGTGCAACGCCCATGGGATTTCTCTTTCTCTCCACTATATCTCCATGAATTTGTTCTTTTATCTACGGTAATTATGCTAAATGAAAGTTGCGGTCATCCCCTCTCCTGATTGCTATTAAATTAGCCTATTGTCTTATTCAGCGAATCTCGATTAAGGGATGTCCTTGAGCACCATAAATAAGTAGAACGCTGCGCCACCGTATCGGCCCATGCAACCTGCAACGGCTCTAGGCAGAACTCAAGCGGAAGGTCGAAGCTCTGCTGTGGTCTTTGCATAGGCGAACGCGGGTACACGTTTTGGATGCATTCGTATCTTTTTAAAGCACACGGCTGAGGCTGTACCCTTGCTCGTGCAGCGGGTTATCGCTTACAGCCGACAATGTCCTTGTTTTGTTGAAGTCAATATTCTTGGCAACGAGGTTGTCGGGTGGGGGCCGATAGTAGCCAAGATAAACCATGGGCGCATAAATAAACCTTACCCGCTGCACTCTTCGAACCTAAAAAATCAGAGCGCTCGTTTTTTGAGTCTATTGCGATGAATCCTATTCTTGAAAAACGTCATTTGGATTCGGGTTCGAGTTCTAGTAGCACAGCAAAGGAAGCGAGTCTACGGAGCGAGTCCTTCCCCAATCATAGCGCGAGCTCCTTGCCCTTGAGATCCTCTTCGGTAGCGGACATTGCCATCAGCACGGGAAGATCCTCGCAGAAGCACAGCTACGAGGAGACCAGGTTGCAAGATCAAGAGAACGAACTGCGCGCTAGTGAGACCGGTTCTCCACCGACAAATGGTAAGTCTTTTCATGCGGGTAGTTTGTTTCGCTAGTAAAATTGACACAGCTTTACGGCAGATCAGAGGGTCCCATCAATGCAGAAAGGCCACGACCCCACGGCCCGAACGACTCGTGTTCTGCAAAGGGCTGTTCTGCTGGCCTTTGCAGGCCTCTGTGTTCTAATCTTTTGCGCAGTGGAGATCTTGAACTTCTTCTCTCAAAGATACAATGGGTTGGCTACTGCTGACCAAAAGCTTCATTATCTCTGGACGTTCGGTCCCACGTTTGGTATGACCCATAAGCATCTACGGTCTTCTAAATTCTAACGTGCACGTAGTCTTTAGTGTCTTAGCCTCCTTCTGGGCGCGGGTGGAATACCGGATTAGACAAACGACACCATGGACGGAACTGAGCAATGGACCCTCTGAGGCAAGAAAGACGTTGTTACTCAACTATTCAACTGCCCCTCTGCACAGTATCATATCTCAGTCCATCAAGAACGCCCACTACCCATTGACGGCAGCTGTCTGTGGGTCTTTGCTTCTGCAGCTCATAATCATCTCTTCCACAGCACTGTTAAGTCTAGAATCCAGGAACGTGTCTCATGACCATACAATTCGCCTTCTTGATAAATTTAACTTTACCACTGGGCTCGAGAACCCTGACACGAACGGTCTGCCACGGCTCTGGGCTATCAAAACTTTTAACAGTACGTACCCAACTGGTACTACTGAAGATTTTGCCGTCCAATCATTTGCTACTACCAACGATGGTAAGATGAGATCTCAGAGATGTGCATTTTGCAGTCACTTACAGTACATAGAGGGAAATGGCACGATCTCTGCCGAGGTGGAAGTTTTTACCGCCAATCTCGATAGCTGCGAAGCATTTCACTGGGAATACATCAACAATACTCCAAAATACGAGTTACATGCACACCTTTTGTCAAGTTCCTTTTTGGTCCAGGATTACATCTTCTACATCCCGCAAAACATCTCGAGTGGATTGATTGCGATAGTAGACCATGTTAACTGCTCCTCAACTCAAACTGGACTCGAATCCTCTTGCATCATCACACTTTTCCAGTGGCTCCAAGCCGAACCGCTACCCAAGATATTGGGGATTATTTGCTCTCCGTCATACAGCCTTACCAGGCGCGTTGTGTCTCAGACGTCGCGCGCTTCTTTACTTGCCAGCTCGATGGAAGTGTCAGATACCCCGGCCGAGCATCTCCCGATCGGAAAACCCTCAGAAATCATCACCGAGAGTATTATATGGTCTATTAATGGCAGAAACCTTGAAGTAGAGTCCAGCATGCGTGGAATATTGACCACAACAAGCCCATGGTTCCAAGTGCTAAAGGCGGGGTTTTCTCTGGACTCCATTAGCGCTCTCAACGACACAACACTACTCCGCCGGGCTTCTGAGGAGCTCTTTCCTCAGTTTGCAGCACAGTGGGCAAAGTCTTCGAGGACGCTTCCATTGAACGATACAATTGCCGGAAAACTCTCGGTGGCTCGGAGTAGACTGTGCATTCAGCTGCTTCCGTTGAGGCTGATTGAAGTTTCAACCCTCTTGCTGTCTATCGCAGCTATTGGCATTGCCTACTCAACGAAGCCTTTCCAGGGTGGGGATCCTGGCATATTAATTTTCCATCTACTTGTCTTCGGAAAAAGCAAAGGATTGACAGAAATTCTGAGAGACTCAGGGACGGCTACGCAGAAGGCTCTCAAAAACAACCTATCAGCTGGCCGTTTTTCGACCATCCATGAGAACAGCTGCGCCCTCCCGAAAGTCATGGTTGAAACCGCTCCTGCTGCTCCTCCGGAACATAAAGAGGACATCAAGTGGTGGCAGCCGTTCTCTGCCCGATTTTTCTACCGGGTAGCCGCGGTCATCGCTCCTCTGATCTTGATTGCGGTCCTCGAAACGCTTTTCCAACTTTCAGTTCGGAAGACGGGAATTGCTGCGGTCTCCACGGAAGGCTACACTAAGCTCGTTTGGGCCTTTGCGCCAGGGGCTACTATGTCCCTGCTTGGACTCGCATATAGTTCACTCGACTTTTCCACCAGGATCTTACTTCCTTACCAAATGCTGCGGAAGGGTTTGCGAGATCTCAGGCCTATGACCCATGACCCGTTTGGAAGCGTCCCACTGGTTTTGATTGTTGAAGCCTTCAAAGAGCGGCAAACAGCACTCGTGGCAACGTTGTCGACAGTTATATTGACGTTTATGCTTACGATTGCTGCCAGTGGACTGTACACTCCCCAGTCTGTCCCGCTCTGTCTCAACACTTCGTTGAATCTCGACACATGGTTCAATTTCAACGACCACAATACCAGCCTTGGAACCCTAAGAGTTGCCGGTCAGCCAATCGACATAGCGAATATCATTCAGTACGAAAATGTACCGTTTCCTCAATGGACACACAACGACCTATCGTTTCCTACACTTTCCATGGCCCCTGATCAAAAGGCTCAATTTTCCAACAAGACCGTTGCTTTAACTGCACGCATACCAGCTGCTCGTACTCGAATGAACTGTTCTTTGTTGGCTTATTACAGGGATCAGGACCTTTCGGTAACTAGTCGAGAATTAGATTATGGTGCGGAGTTCACGCCACCTCTTCCGTGTGCAGGAAATCTCGAAAACGGAACACGTCTCAGCACACCGATAAACCTTGATTTCTCCAAATTGGGGTCACTCCGCCCGCAATATGTGGCGCAAGCAATCTATACAACCTCAAGATCGCTTGTTGCAGAGCCTTTTGATCGACATGAGTGGCGCCCCTTCGGCGACTTCTGCGATGATGGTCGCAGACACTTTTGGTATATGGTTGGCCAAAAGACTGATAATTCCTTCCCGAACACGTCGCTGATCCACTGTATGCCGTATGTCGAAGTCCTGCTCGTGGACACAGTATTCACTGCACCAGCTTTCCAAATCGATGAAGCCGCGCCACCTTCCCCAGTTGATGCTTCAGCAAGGATAGCCGAAGTGACGGACGAATTTTTCCTGGATCAATATTCTTCAGGCAGTCTAGTAGAGACTTTAAGAGCCTCTGCAAAAATATTTCGCCCGGATCTGGAGATCTCGCCTTACGTAGATGAATTCTTCCAGGCTATCCTCTACGGGGCGGACGGAACGCCAATTGAAGACCTCATAGGTGAACAGAACGCGGACAATTTGATTTCGAAAATGGAGCGAGTCTGGAATCAGAACATGGCGCAGGCTATCAGGAAATATCACAGCCCACCACTGGATGCTCTTGACGCCAGCCAAGCGCCAGCGGTCGAATACATGAACACGCCAATGAACGGAACGATATTCGATGCTACTCGCCTACGCCTTATGCAGAGCCCTACGTCCACACGCATCCTTGAGGCGGTTCTCCTAATGATCGCCATCTGTGCCATGGTTTCGCTTCTTTTGAACCGAGATATGAAGGTACTACCGAAAGACCCGGGCAGTATAGCTGCGAAAATGAGTCTTTTTGCCGATAGCGAGCTCATTGCAAAGGTACAGCATATTCAACCCTGGAATTGGGATACATCAACGTGGAAAGACGTAGTGGAGGGTAGTTTGCTAAGTCTGGGTTGGTGGGAGGGCGACTCCGACAGCGGTAGGAGACGGTTTGGTGTTGATATTGGCCGGGCGGAAAAATACTGAGTATTGATACTAAATGGGGGTAATTTACCAAACAGACAAGGCAGCTGGCAACCATTACGGTGCAAGAGGTCATTTCCGGCGCAAATGATCTATATAAACTCACAATCGATTGTTGCAGAGCCTTTTGATGGTCTTGAATGGCCCGTCTTCTACCATGGTTTGCGGACTTCGCACAAACGTTTCCTAGGACGCTGTTGCGATCTGGCCAAAACTACTCGTTAGAATCCTTGTAAGGCCCGATGCTCCGGTGCTTGTCGATGTTGGTTGGGGTCGCGGCCATGAATTGCGCAGTTAGAAGTCTGTCAGCCAATATAAGGCCACTAGCCAAGCACTGGAAACAGTGCGGCGTCGTACTTTTTCTAGTCCGACAAAGTCTAATTGAAAACTTATATCTGGAAGGTTCCACCAGGGAAAAAAGTAGAAAATCTAGTCAAAAGACCCGCTGAAACTTCTTTTGCGATGGTTACTACTTCCACGGAAAAATTACGGCAAGAGCCACAGAGCCGCCAAGGACGTGCAGACACGCTTTCCCACGATGTTCCACAGACAAATCCCGTAGAAGTCCAAGAACTCTGGGCTGCTCTTAGAGCGTATAAAAACAGCACGACGGACAATTCAGATCCGGCGGACAATTCAGAGCCGGCGGCGATTTCTCCACGCAAACGTGCACGCACCGAGGACGACAAGGAGGCCATAGAATCCGAGCCGCCAAAAAAGAAAAAGTGGATTCCAATGCCAGAAAGTCGACAGTAGTGACTGTGAAGTATCTAAACTTTGAACAGCTCGTGCTTATTCCGCGTGGAATCCATATTCACAATATGGACCGGAACCGCCGACCGCAAGACCCTTACAAGCGCTTCAACACCAAGAACAAGCCAGAATATTACCGCTATAGAAGGTTGTACAGATCAATCAACGGCCTTCAAAAGGCGACAATATGGCTGGTTCTGACTTCCTCAAGGAGTAGTGCTTGATGCGTTCCGCTGTGGGGTGTGCAGGCACCGAGTGCCGATCATGCTGCGCCGCAGGGGTACATGCTCACTCTGGAACGCGCTATGGGCAGTACGAGTACCCCATCATGTCATTCGGCTCATGCAAGGCACCCGACACCTTCCGAGGGTAAAGTAACAAGGTACCATGCGCGATTTCCTCCACGGCTGCTGCACCGCATATCTCGTGATTAGTTGAATGTACTAAGGACATGTTCAGCAGTCCCACGCAGTCTCTTCAGCCGGCGGCAACACAGCTACGTGCTGACATCAGCGAGAACGAGTTCTTCACCGAACAAATTAAGTGCCTCGTTGTTTGATTCGCTCAAATGGTGGGGTGTGTGCTGGTCAGGCGTACCGTGCAGCCATTGGCTTTAAGCAAATCCGAAGGGCCGATCCGCGCGATCTGGATGCGCTCTGAGTCGTTTCTTAATTTCCGGCTCCGCAACTTGACCAAGCTTTTTTCTATGGGGTATAGTAAAAGCTTGACCTTCTGCCAAGGTGTGGAGAAGAATGACGTCGTAAACGAAGTCACGTACTCTCGATGCGACTCATCCGCACTCCATACGATTAGGCGTCCTTGAGTCTTTTATTTTGACTTACTCGTACCTCGTATTATGCTGATAAGAGCTGAATATTCACGGAGGCCTGACTATCAGGCGACATGGACGGAGTTAGTACTGGTACTCTGGAGCTCGCTACGAATATAAAAGAGTTGCGATATGCCCCTCTCCTTCTCCTCTCCAGAACTACAGCCAAGTCACCTTCATTGTTCATTCCTCTCAAACAAAGCAAAACCTACATCCGCATACCATCTGTCCAGCAATTTCCATCACGGTAGTCAAAAATTCCGCCCTCGCTTCCCGCAATATTTTGCCCAGGCTGACTGCAAAGCATTAGATGAGACTCACGACCACTATCATTTCTCTGCTTCTTGCAAGCTTCACCACCGCCAGCATCATTAGGCGCGATGGTGGCCAGACAGACTGTGCCGCCAATGAGTGCCTTTGCGAGGTAAGAAATTAGTAGATGCATCGTTGGAATACAAGTCATTAATGGACTCTTTTTTCAGACCCCGACGGGTAGGAACGCTGGCGATCATGATGGGTTTGCCACGACCTGCCAGCCCAACCCGGAGGGCAAGGACTGCCTGAAAATCTGCGACTAAGGGCAGACTGGAATTATCTGGGTGGCTGGGGATGATCTTCTTGGCTGGTCGTCTCAAACCTTTCTCTAAGCTATATATCCAAGGAATATCGACCTGTTCATTCTCCAATTTCACGTGATGATGGTTCCTTCATGACATGAATTTGATTTTCTGAAAATGCATTCGTAGTCAACGTCGATTTACGGAATTTCCAGAAGCCGTGACACCTAAGTGGAAGATCCCGAAGACCAATATACTAAAGAGGATACCTTCTTTTTTTTGCATAGGGCAAGGCCCATTTATTGCTTACTCAACGTGCATGATTGTCGAATCGCGCTTGAAATTACTGTTTCCTGACTGGCTACTCGAATGATTCTTACTTTGGCCCCCAAAAAAGCTTGGCTGTTCTCAGGCGTGCGGAAGGATTTAACCGTCAGCAATTCAAAACGGGTACTAGTGAGGCCCAAAGAAGAGCATTGGCCCGCTGCATGTCTCAACGGTCGCATACTTGCAGTAGTGAAATTTGTTTGAGGGTCGACCCGTACACTCTATAAAATGCGAGTGCCCTCCGAGCAGCGGTCAAGGCCTTGAGTTGCCAGCTCCCACACCCCACCTTTCAACGCAAGGAAATTGTAGCAACTATGGGTGCAGGGACTAAGTACTGGCTCCTTGAGTCAGTGTCCACAAAAGATATTCCTTGGGTTCTCTTGTCAGTTGTAGCCGGCTTCGTGAGTGCTCATTTCACCGCCCTTCAAAAAATCAATCGTATTGCTGACTCGCTCCACAGACTGCCCTCCACATCGTAACCTCCATCATCTACAACCTCTACTTCCACCCCCTCGCCAAATACCCCGGCCCCGCCTACGCCGCCGCCACCAGCCTCTCCTACTGGGCCGTCTCCATCACCGGCGACCTGCTCCCCTGGATCCAGCACATCCACGCGCAGCACCCCACCTCCCCCGTCGTGCGCCTCGGCCCCAACAAGCTCAGCTTCATCACGCCGCAGGCATGGCGCGACATCTACGGCGCGGGCTCCACCACGGCCGCCGGCAAGTCGAACCCCAAGGACCGCATGCACTACATCGAGGAGAAATACGGCATCCTGGCCATCCACGACGACGAAAGGCACGCGCGCGTGCGCCGCATCTTCGCGCCTGCCTTCTCGGACCGCGCGCTGCGCCGGCAGGAGGGCATGATCGTTGGGTACGCGGATATGCTGGTGACGGCCATCGCGCGGGCCTCCGCCAGCAAAGAAGAAGAAAAGCAGAGCCCAGTTCCGGTCGACATGTGCAAGCTCTGGACCTGCGCGACCTTCGACATCATGGGCAAGCTGACCTTCGGCGAGCCGCTGGGCATGCTCGAGGCGGGCGAGTTCACGCCGTGGGTGCGCGCCGTCTTCGCGTGGAACAAGGCCATCGATCTGTCGCGGCTGACGCTCGAGTACCCGGTCCTCGACTGGCTGGCCAAGCGCCTCACGCCGGCGAGTCTGGTGGAGATGGAGCGCATGCACCACGCGCACAGCGCCGACCGCGTCGATCGCCGCCTCGAGCAGGGCAGCGACGAGCCGGATATCTGGAATCTGATACTTAGTGCGGAGGAGAAGGGGAATGGGGGTTTGGATAAGAAGGATATGTACATCAATGCTGGTGTGTTTATGATTGCGGGGACGGAGACGACGGCGACGCTGTTGAGCGGGCTGACGTGGTTGTTGTGCAAGAATCCGGAGAAGATGGCGAAGCTGTGCGCGGAGTTGAGGGGGAGGTTTGGGAAGGGCGAGCAGGTGACCGCTGAGGCTTTGGCGAGGCTGCCGTACTTGAATGCATGCTTGGAGGAAGGGTTGAGGCTGTATCCACCGTTGCCGATAGGACCGGCCAGGGAGGTGTGCGAGGGTGGCAACGTTATCTGCGGGGAATGGATCCCGGGAAAGGTAAACCTGCTATTTCTGCTTCTGTGTGGATTCCAAGCTGACAGTTGTAGACTCGTGTATCAGTGGCTCAATACGCCGCTTACCGCTCGCCGCTTCATTTCAAGGATCCGGAGTCTTTTATTCCTGAGCGCTGGTTGCCAGGAACGGGCCACGATGACGAGAGTAGGGATATCCTGCAGCCTTTCTCGCTTGGGCCACGGAATTGTATTGGAAAGAAGTATGCTGCCCCGTCTACTGCTTTTGTTCAACGTTCTGACGACCGTCATCCAGTCTTGCGTATTACGAGATGCGTGTCCTCACGGCAAAGGTTCTTTTGAACTTCGACCTTAAGCTCTGTCCACAGAGTGCTAAGTGGATGGATCAGAAGAGCTATACGCTATGGGAGAAACATCCTCTCTGGATAACGGCAACTCCCGTGTAGCAAAACATGGGACGAAAGATGAGCCATGAAAGCTGAATTCAAGAACAGAGTTTACGAACTTTTGTCATCGCAGTTCATCTGCCATTTATACAAGCTTTATCTGGGCTGTCCGTTGACTACGCCATGTAAAATGCGTTTCACATAGACGACCAACTCCAGCCCATCAGGTACTTGGCACCGGCGACTGGGCTTGACAATAGTCGAGTCAATAATATAGAGCCTCACGCGTCTTTAACTCTTCCATAAAATTTCTCCGACGCAATGTATCCTTTGGAGACTCTCATATTTATATCTGGTGTGCTCCGCGGAGATATCTTGACTTTTCGGGTTCGGCTACTTCTGTACCCGATCCCGGACCGATGAGAAACGGTCCCGACCATGAAGATGGCTGAATTCAAACAAATCAGATGAAATATATGGTACCAATCCTGATAAGGATTCGGCACTAAAACTCGATGCGAAAAAACTAGGTGTCCGACATTTATTAACGTCCTCGGCGAAACCTCCAGCTCAGCCTTGACTCATCCCGTCCAAAGCATCCTCAAAAGAACTCCGTTTTCTTTGCGGTATCCTCTGGTAGGACCCACCCGATCTTCTCGACATCTCTTCCCCACGCCACAGTTGACGATGGGCGTGCCTCCTCCCCCCGTCGAGAGCCCGCTCGACGCCATCGGCAACACGCCAGCAGTCCGCCTCCGCCACGTCGTCCCATCCGGCCATGCCAAAGTCTACGTCAAGCTCGAAAGCCTCAACCCAACGGGCAGCTACAAGGATCGTATGGCTAAGAAGCTTATTGAAGAAGCGGAGCGCCGCGGCACGCTCAAGCCGGGCATGATCGTCACAGAAGCCACGGGTGGCAGCACCGGCTCGTCGCTCGCCTTCGTCTGCGCCGCAAAGGGCTACAAGTTCCAGGTCGCGTGCTCCAACGCCTTCGCCCAGGAAAAACTGCGCACTATGGCCGCCTTCGGCGCCCAAGTCGACATCATCCACAGCCCTTCCGGCAATGTCACCAAGGACCTCTTTCCGCGCATGACGGAGCACGTTAAGAGTCTCGTGGCGGCGGACCCACACGCCTACTTCTGGACGCAGCAGTTCACAAATTCTGACGCCTTCGCTGCGTACGCTGCTTTGGCCGAGGAGCTGATACAACAGTTCCCTAACGGGATCGATGCGTTCTGTAGCACTGTCGGCACCGCGGGGATGGTTATGGGTGTTGCTCGCGTGCTTAAGCCGCGGTGGCCGCACATTCGCGTCGTCGTGTGCGAGCCGGACGGGTCGCCGTTCCTGACTGAGGGCCGGGCTGGGACGCATTCCGTGGAAGGTGTGGCGATTGGGTCCATGCCGCCGCTTTTGGACAGTGCGTTTTACGATGAAGCGCGGGCTATCTCGGAGGAAGAGGGAAGGAAGATGGCACGCCGTTTGGCGAAGGAGGAGGCGTTGCTGGTAGGGACATCATCGGGTTTGAATGTCGTGGCCGCGGTTGATTTGGCAAAGGAGCTGGGTCCGGACAAGACGGTCGTGACGGTTGTGTGTGATACGGGTCTGAAGTATCTGAATAGCAGTCTATTTTCCGAGGTGTAATTGAGATGTACATTTGTTCCCATAGTTCCTAAAACAAGTTATAGTGGTAGAAGTCATAGCTGACTAAAAGGTAAAAGATTAGTTCTGAAAAAGTCGGCCCATACCCAGATATACTTACTTTCCACCGTCCACGCATCCCAACCCAGGCCAGGATCCGCATCTCTGATACCCCACACGCGCCTCAGAATCTTCGCAAGGTAGCCGGGCGGGTTGAACAGAAGCCCGCGTTGCTGGGCAAGCCTGCTGCTGGCAGTCGTCTCTCGCGCTGCTGCATCCACCGCCTCGCACCCGGCCACGAACAGTGGGAACGCGCGAGAGCGTGAGAGACACGCACGACGCATCGATTACTTATCTTGCTTGTCGCGCGCACAACACGGCCTACATGCTTCGCGCATCAACGGCGCGGTGAACAGCAGCCCGTCTGTCGATTGAGGATGCGCGCCGCGGCGTGCATGGCCTCGTTGAGACAGAACAAGCGGCGCGCGAGATCACCTACATTGTTGCTCCCGCCGCCGCCGCTGCTGCTGCTGATGCGGTGGTTCTCGGTCTCGGCATCGCCATCGCGTGCGAGCCGCAGCTCCTCCTCTAACGACAATATATCTGCACATCTTCGGCGCACCGGCAACCTTGATTCGTTTGGGCGTGCCTCTACGTGCATGCTCTCTTGCGATGATGGCGGTTGTACAGCCTGCTTGTGGTGGTGCCACGTCTGCAACTGAAGGGCCCGGCCGATTTTTAGAAGCACGTGGAGCAGCTGCGGGAAGGTCGGGCAACCGTAGGCGCTTTCGGCAGCCGGATGCAGTTGTAGATTTGACACTGACGATTTAGAAGGCCTATGCGAGTTATACTATACAGTATCAGACACTGAATTATCTCTTACATCGGGCCCATCTGCTCCCATAGCGCAGCACCGGACGAGTTTACCCCCCCTACAAGTCCACCTTCAAGAGTGCCAATCCATCGCTGGTACGCATGAGGCGGAACAATATTTCTTGTGGCAGTAGCAGTGAAGCTGTAGTTCCCAAGTGAGCCAGCGTCAAAGAAAATTTCGTACCCTTCGATCGTGGCATTTGAACCCGCCGCTATTGGATATTCAATGCCTGAGCCGAATGGTCTAACCACAACGCCCGAACAGGCCGAGTGGATTATCTTGTTGTCTTGGGCAATGTATGCAGCAACAGAAGTCTCGTTTGCTTTGCTGAGATGGTGGAACCAAACGATAGATAGATCTCCAACTCTTCCATGGCCCCAATACCACTGGTTTAAATTGGGCGCAAAGTCGTAAGGAGCCCAATTCTATACGCTTGTTAGTAGAACTGCGAACATAAAAGTACAGAGCAATACCTTATCGTGATATCCGAGACCTTGGAAGACGAGAGATGACCCATTGAGTCTAAGATTAACGGTGGCCTGAGCATCGGGGATTACATTGACCCAATTTAGATCCCAGTTGAAATCAAGAGGTGCGCCTATAACTGCAGGGCCGCAGGGGCCATGCGCCGGAGCGATCTTTTATTTTTTTTTCGTGCGTTAACAGCAAGGTCGAATCTCTTTAAAAGCAAATAAACTTACCGATTGTAGATGTATCTCTCCAGAAATTCCCTTCTCGGGGATATCTAACGTAATAGTGTACTTCGAAAGATCCGAATCTCCCTTCCAGGAATATGATCCATCGGATGCAATCCCAGAAGATCCAGCGCCAATAGTCGACACTGAGAGTGCGTCGCCTGGAATGATAAGCTCGCTGAAGCTGCCATTGTTGAATGCAAAGTTGAGCCTTAGCTTCAACGGCGTCTCTTCATTGAAATACTCGAGATGCGGCTGGAAGACCACTGCGGCGGATGAGTCCGCAGACACAGCATCAAAATACCACCACTCGTAGGAGGATCCGTTTGGTTGCCGGACCTGGACGCTGTCTATAGCGTTGTATGACGCAACTGAGTCAGATACAGCCGAGCCGTTCGCGATCAGTCCTGGAAGAAGGAAATTTTCCGCAACGGTACGAAGCGCGGAAGTGCAGGCTATGAGAAAGGCCGTGGAGAGAAAGTGACAGATCATTTTGGAGTATGTGAAGAAATTTGTTCGGTTGCAAAGAATGAAAGTAGAGAGCCATGGATACCCTTAGTTTTTATAGTACAAGTTAGATCCATCAACCTTCACTTGACGCAAAAGAGCCGACTTGTTTGCACGCTCCCGCAGTAATCCAAGGTCGGCCGAATAGCGCTTTACTTCGGCCGAGGATCAATGTCAATTGGAGTTCACTAGGGACCGGCAACCAGCAACCGGCAATCGACAACTGGCTATCCGAAAGCCGACTTGGGTAACCGCAAATCTCTCGCTGCACAGATACCCATGAAGAGCATAAAGATTTTCGGCCGACCTTACAGTTGCGCTAGAAAGCGGTGGTTTAGACTATTCGAGTTGAATTAAGGTTTTGAAAAAGACAACCGAGTGTCGAAGGGTGCCGAAGGGTGCCGAAGGGTGCCGAGGGCTGCCGAAGGGTACCGAAGGGCGCCGAACTTGGGTGTCGAAGAGTGCCGAAGATTTAAATTTAAGTCGAAAGTTAGTTGTTAGAGATCTAATAGACTCGAGAATAATCGAGGAGCTACTAAGAGCGTTTTCTGATCCTAAAAGAGACTATAAGACCTGTCTCTTCCTTTACTATCGTTTTATCTACATGAACAGTTTATTTTCCACAATGATGGGCTTGGTAGCTATTACGGTGCTTACAATTGCCTCCCTTTGCTCTATCGCTCTTGGTGAACGCGGAAAGTGGAATTTCATTGCAGAGGATTCTCCTGTATTTGAGAACGTATGTATCTTTTTCCAAAGCATTCCATGCTCAATATTAGGATTACTAAAACGATTCCCAAGACCGATGTCCCCGCCCTTTACAATTTAAGCGAGTCTCAGCTAGCCCAAGCTCTTGGCTCGTCCTTCTATACGAGCAGCTTCGTGACTGGCTCTGACGATCATCAATACCTAATCTTATCCCACGTTCTTCTCTCTGCTATCCCTGGGAACTCCAGCAGTTCTACTGCCCTTACTCGATTTTCAATCTTGGACATAACGGAACCGGATAACGGCTACTGGGCGTTTACGACCACGACTATTGCGAGTGCGGAAAGTGTTACCAACAAACCGCTTACTCTTGCATTCGAGCACGTGAGCTTCTACGGGCTCTCTTCCGACAGCGTTAGCACCATGCGCACTACTGGTGAGGCTCCTGGCCTCTCATACGACATTACCTGGGACTCTAGCTCGCTCGTCATCTATGATGGCGGCACCGGCACCTATAGTTTTGGCACCGCGCCTGCGAACCAGTGGAGCATGCCTGCGGGCCGCACACGCGGCAATATTGCGCTCAATGGCACCACCATCAATATTGACCCGTCGAACTCACTCACCTGGTACGACCGTCAGTGGCAGGATGGCGGGCCAGTTCTTGGGAACTGGACGTGGTTCGAGCTGCATTTCCAGGATCCAAGCGTCAGGGCAAGCATATCAGCAATCGATGAGAACACAGAGCCGATGAATGTGACTAGGTTCGCTAATATAAGGACACCAGTGGGAACCCACGTTCTGCCTTTCACGATGAACCCGGACTATACCAGCTCTTGGTACAGCGAGTGCTCTAATATTACATACCCACTTGCTTGGACGCTGGAGTTTCTTAGTGGGGAATCGTTGTTAGTAAAGAGCATCAAGCCTGATCAGGAGATTTGTGGGCAAGGCGGAGTTGCCTATGAGGGTTTTATCGAGGTAACTGGGTCTGTTCTGGGTTATACGGCGAGCTTTGGACTTGTAGAGCTAGTTGACTTCCGGGCTTCCCCGTCCTAATTGGTTCGCCGACTACTCTTTCTAAAGGAGTATAGGTGTATGTTGTAGTACTTATTCCCTTATCTGTCTGAAGCGTTGAACTACCATTCGTCTGGCACCTTATTGCTTCCCGCTTTTGGATTCCGCGAGAAAAGTTCACATCATCCCTGACATAGCCTCTTGAAAAATACTACGCCCTATCAAGACTGGTAAGTGGAGATTTGGTAAAGACTTTAGCAATAACGACATGGAACACAGACACCAGCAGGTACGGATAACCCGCAGATCCCGCACTATTCCGGTCTGTCATCGGCTATTGCCCCTAAGGGACAAGCAAATATGGATTGGTTATACTACTGCAGCAACAGGGTGTGGGGTCGATGTTCCAGTAAAGAAAAATGGTTAGGTCTCTTTAAGACTGAAGCCGACGGCAACCCCTTTGATTTGATTGTATTGGGACTGAAATGTTACATCCATTCTCATGGAGGGTGCGGATGCTGTTTTTTCGTGTCTGCCGTTTTTGGACTCATGCCACATCAAACTTCCTGAGAAGGTCTTTAGGGGAGCTTGGCTGCCTGTCAAGTCTTCGGGCCTATGGTCAGCGTAGATAACTGACAGCATTCTGTCAGGTTCCACTCGTATCAGGCCAAGCAGCTCATTCTGAAACGAAATGAACTCCAGCCCGAAGAAAATTTAGATGTGATATGTTGATGTAGCAAAAGGGCTAAGTCCCAACAAGACCGTTGTGACAATTGTTTGTGATACGGATCTGAAGTATCTGAACAGGAGTCTCTTCTCCGAGGTGTAATTCTCCATATGAAGAGTGAATGGCATTGAGATTTTCTGTAACTCTGCAAGGAATAATCACCCTTCTGTGACATGAATCTAATTGCAAGTTCAAAGCTACCCGAATCGACATTTTCCTTACCTCGCAACACGTTATGAGCGCGCAACTTGCAGCTCAGCTGTATACCAATTTTGAATTGCCCGAATATCATAACTTAACGCCACAGTATCGAACACTTTTAGATGCTCCTTGCACAAAGCGCCGTTGTTTGATAATCGTCCAACCCACTTTCCATGTCTTCTGGCTGCTGTCACGATCGTCTGAATAGCACTGACAAACTCAGCCTCATCACCCTTGGCCGAAACATACCCAAGAATCGACAAAGCAAGGTCATTTGGCCCGATGAAAATCATATCTACACAGACTTAGCGAAGTCATATCCATGGCCCAAAGGTTTAAACACTCACCAACACCAGGTACAGCACAGATAGCGTCAACATTCTCGACCCCCGCTCTCGTTTCAATTTGAATACAGGTGATAAGTGTTTCGTTCGCCGTTTTCAGGTATGTTGGGATGTCGATACCGTGAGTGATGGCTGGAAATGCTGAGCCTTGCCCTCGAAGTCCTTGTGGGGGGAATTTTGAATGAGAGACAACGGCTCGAGCCTCTTCGGCAGTATTGATTTGAGGTACAACGATGCCACTTGAATATTTTAGTATTGGAATCAGGCGAGCTTTACACCACTTACTGTGCACCAGCATCCAATGCTCTTTTGATCAAATCCGCATGGGTCATTCTGAGACGAACAAGCGGTGACACTCCCAAAGCAGCAATAGCGGCAGTCGAGCTATGCATGGAATCGTCGCTGATATGGCCATGCTCACAATCGATGATGATGCCCTTTTCTATAATGAGTGGGGGAGATGAACAATCCGAGATGAGAAGTACTAACATCAAACCCGGACTGAGCTACGACCTGTGCTGTTCGAAAGGACGGAAGCCCTAAAAATGTCATGATAGGCTTCGAGTTGGCTCGGAGAGCATTGAGCATGCGTAACTGCGGGTTGTGAATCGAGGTTGCCATGGCCGATACGTAGCACATTCCGCGTCCAGAGCGATCTTGATGAATTGATCAATACTCGGAATACGCTGCTATAAAGATTTTAAGAAGTGGCAGACATAAAGAAACAGTGAAGAAAGATCGTACGATGGGCGAGGATTCTGTTAAGAGGACTTTGAGAATCTTCCAGAAACAGTCGTAAGAAAGCCAAACAGCCATGCTAAGGTGGAAAGGCCAACGGCGAAAATAAAGTCTGCCGACGGCACAGCTAAAAGCCCAGCCAAAAGCCCAGCCAAAGCCCAGCCGCCGGCGAGACCAAGGATCTGGCCGAGCACGAAAGCATCATGTAAGTTTACTCGATCACTGTTGCGGCAATCATGTCCCGAACTGCCGTTGCGGCCCTATCAATTGTTATTCCTGGTACAACGAGCTCCCAGTCTGGCTTCCTGTCGGCGAATCAGCATTATGCCCGGATCAGTCGGCGCAATTTTCTCTACGCCGTTACCCACCACTCATAGCGTCAACAACTAAAAACATGCATTTATTCGCTTGCCGGGTAAGAATTGGGCTTTACTACCCTTTACGTATTTGTCTATTAAAGAAGGAATAATTGAGGTAAATGATGCAGATCACTCAAATTTTTTGGCTGTGTGAAAATTCTGTCAATGGTCCAGTATTAAACACCTTGTTCAATATTCATGCACGTCGCGTTAAGTTCATGGGCAACAAAATTGACAGCGATTTCCAACGTGGCATTGCATTGAACCAACTCTAAAGAATTTCCCCAGCCAACTCTTAACCTTGACGTTGAAGTGTGTGATAGCCGAGCTTCTCGCGTGCTTCGGCGATCGTGGATCCGCCAGTGATCATTTCCCGGATGCTTTCCTCGCTCTTTTCGATCCTTCGTGCGACTTCGGCTACCTCACGAGCGCGATGACGTGGAACAATAACAACACCGTTTGCATCGGCAACGACGATGTCGCGGGGATTGACACGTACTTTGCCGATGCCCACTGGCTCGTTGACACCTCCCACCTGAACCCGGTCCTTGCCGGTTCGCATCCAGCGTCCAGCAGTAAATAGCGGGTAATCATCGCCGATGGCACGATTTACATCGCGGCACACACCGTCGATGACAGATCCGGCAATTCCTCGTAAACCGGCGTACTGTGTCATGATGTCGCCCCAAACGGTGCAATCTGTGCGACCACCATTGTCGATGACGATGAAATCGCCTATGGCAACGTCGTCGATGAAATCACCAACACTTCCTGGAGGGTCGCTGGCGGGTACATAGCGTACAGTGAAAGCCGGCCCAACGGTGACTTTCTTGTAATCAGCCAAAGGCATGATACCAAATGCTTGTCCAGGAATACCAAGTTTGTCGAGCGCGTCAGAGACTCCGGGGGTGTCTGAGTCGGCAAACAGCGCGACTAACTCGCGATCCTCGTCAGCAGCTTGATTGGGATTTCCATTGAAGGATGCCCCGGTAGCTGTGGTCGTCGATGACGGTGTTCCCTCGCGGATTGCTTCGAATTGCATGTCGTGCATGACCTCAGACACGGCTTTACCGGCTCGAACGGCGCGGACCATAAGGGACTGGCGACGGTCGATCCGCTCGGCAAACTCCAAGACCTCGTCAATCTTCTGAGCAGGGACAAATACTGTCCCACAGTTATCGGCGATCACGTAGTCGTCCTGGTGGACTGTGACGCCTCGCATCTGCAACGCCGTGCCGGACTCGACCTGCACCACTCGATTGCGCGCACTGATCATAGTCACCCCACGGCCGTAAACGGGATAGCTGACATCCCGGCTGCCATCGATGTCACGACTCATGCCATCGATGACGGTCCCACGAATGTGCTTCTCCTTGGAGGCGTTGGCGAGGATGTCACCCCAGCATGAGACGCCATCGATGCCACCGGAGATGACCAGGATGCGATCATCCGTTGTGACCGCATCAATGACCGGGGTGAGTAGATGGGTCGTAGGAGCAGCATCAGTCTTGGGTCCCACTTTCACTGTGCTGGCGCGTCCAACAATCTTCGGGCAGTCCCAGAGTGGTCGTAGGCCATACGTAGCTCCCTTCAAGCCGAGGAAGTCCAAAGCGTCAGACACTGTATTGGTGTCGAGTGCTGAAAGCCGGTCCAAAATGCTGGATTGCATCGTCGTGTCTACTGTTGTGAGCGGTGGATAATTAAGATGATGAAAGTACTCGACGGGAGGATGACTTCTGTGGAAGGACGAGACGATACACAAGATCGATATGGAAAGAAAGTTAACGACCGGCTCAGGTTTGCACCAGGTGACAGTTGAGTTTTATCTATAGGATCTTTTTGGCTCGGCGAAGAAAGTCTGTTTACAGAGTGGCTCTCGGCGTTCAGGAATCATGCCGCCCTTGGCTCAACTTCACTGCCTTTCATCTTACGTAGTGTGCTCATAGTTGAATAAATCGGAAGAAAGCATAGCCATCTCTCGGCTTCGCTATTATCAAAGGCCGCCCTGGATCCCCGGTGTGGAGGGATGTGGCCGTGGTGCTGTCCGCGAAGGCGTTTCGACATCTTCGCCGAGGCCGTCGGCGAAGCGGGTTAGATGCCGAGGCACGGAGAAAGAGTCACACACAGACAACAGTGCGGAGATTCTCTGCTGTGGATATTTTTAATGTACGCGAACCCGGTGGAGATGTGGAAGCGGATCGAGTGGTTCTTTTTGGCCAGGATCGATCCTGGTAGCTACAGAATCTAGCTTAGTCGATAAAGGATTTAGTAGAGATGCAATCGAGCATGCTCAATACAGAAACTGTGGTAGAGATGAACGGTTTCGCAAATGAACGACATCGTTTTTTTTTTCTTTTGTCTTTAGAGACAACGTGGACTCCTGGGAACGTCATAGTTCATGTTGCTGTTCATCCATTATAGCTATTCGAAATTCTGTACGCGCTTCATCGAAACTACACAACTACCGGAAGTAAGAGCGTGGGCGAACTGGACGCCGGAAGCTCTTTGTTGGGGGCCAAAAGCCGTAGCATGTTTGGCCCGACAACGCGCGCGCGGCTCGATTGCATCCCACCTACGGCACTAAGAGTCACCGAAATATTGCTCTTATCTCATATTACGAAGTGGATGGATTTTTCAAGTGCTGCAAGTCTCGAGACGATGGTAGAACGGCGGCTGGGGAGATTGAAAGTGCGAGTCGGTGGCTGCGGTGCAGCAAGGCGTGAAATTTTAGTGAAGTAGATAGTTAGAAGCGAGAAAAGCGCCGAGTGTCCGCAGGAGGCTTAGACCACCAGGCTACAACTTTATTCCATTCCGATTTTCCCACTTCTGCCTAGAAGCTATGCCGTGATAAAACTCATTCACGAATCCATCACCACCAAATATTAACCATCCATCTCGTTTCCGCTTCCCCCTTCGGGAATAACGAAAAATAAAAGAAAGATCCAAGGAGCCGAAAAAATCAATGTCTTCCGAATTTCGTGACGAGCTGCTTCAAAGCTACTCAGAAGCGGAATTAGCACGCTACATCATCGCCTCCCCCCCGACTCCGCCACCAAGACACGATAATCAACCCAGGCCTCCGAGTAGTGTATACCTCCTATCCGAAAATCTCGTTGCCAAGGGATATGCGCTTGAGGATCTGCCGGATGTGGCTAGGACTGATGAAGTCATCCGTAAGCTTGGTATCCGCGTTCCCAACATCCTCCGGACCATCACGTTAAAAAATGGAGGCTACTGCATTATGGAACGTATTCATGGAGAGACGCTGGAGGACGCCTGGGCGAGCCTTGGCTGGTTTACGACGGTGAGTCTGGCTCTACAGCTTCGCCGCTTCGTCAACATCCTTAGGTCGGTGACGTCGACCACGGCAGGATCTCTCGAAACGGGCAGGTGTCGTTCGTTCTGGCTCGAAGACAAATACGAACTTCCCGATTGGTCAACTGCGGAGAACATCAGATCCTTTCTTCAGTTCTGGGCCCGCTTCACCTCCATCAGGAAAGAGGCACGGGGCGAAACCAATCCTCCGCCGCGAATCCCGCCCACAGCCGACACGTTCGTGCTCACTCATCACGACCTAGCACCTCGGAACATCATCCTGGCGCCTTCTGGTCAGCTTTGGCTGCTGGACTGGGATTTTGCCGGCTTCTACCCCATCTATTTTGAGTACGCTGGCATGCAGAATTTCTTCGTCCCTCCAAACTGGGGCTTTTTTGGCCGTCTGCGGTGGGCACTGTTTTCTTGGATTGCAGTCGGTCGTTACGAGGAGCACGCACGTCTTCTACGGTCGATAAGGTCTAAATTCACACGCTTTTACGTAGGTCGGCGCTTCGAGCTTTTGAAAAACGGAGGACCAACTCATATTCCTGTATCATAGATGCCCTTTGCGAATAATTGAACTCCATTTGGGCGCGCGCGATTGGACTGATTGATTAGAGCCAATCGCGCGAGCCGATCCGACTGGATTGAATACACAGACAGCACTGGCCAGATATTGACCAGATATCGTGTGGGGTATAAATAAGCACTGGCCATGATGTTTACCGCTTTGCCCCTATTTACTAACACACGAAGGTAGTGAGTCATTACGGAGCTCTGCTAACCGCCAGGCCAATGACCAGCACCGCATACGCCGCATACACCCCTGCTAGCGCGAATAAATGAATGTAGTGAGTCACCAATTGCTTCCGGACAGCAGCAAATAAATAATTAACAAATCTCAGCAAACAACCCCTCGCATCAACAAAACACTCTCTTCAAAGACTTAAAGCCTCCCATTCCTGACCTTTACTCCAAGATGAGCGGGTCCGAGTAAGAAACCCTAAGTCACTATCGAGGACGGCTAACTTATGAGCCAGCTTTTCACCGTGGGGGAAGCGGGACTTCGACCCTGACTATCTCAATGAGAGCGACCTCAACCAGCCAATTACGCTTCTCAACTTTGCCGGCTACAGAAACGAGGGAAACATGCCCGATGACGCAGGCAACTCCCCAACCAACCATTGGACTGTGTTCCTTGCATACGGCAACGGAAAAAAATTCCGTTCAGCTCGACATGTCGCCGGGATACGGGGATGACGGATTGAGGGGCAAGCTCATAGTGAAGTCCAGTCCGCTTGACGTTACGGAGAACGCCATCAAAATCTTGCCTCTTCATCCCAATGATCGCAGGACCGTAAGGGAGATCTTGCAACTCATTGCCAGCAAGCAAAGAGAGAAATATGTGTTTACGGAGGAGGAGGAGGGGTGTAGGTTCTGGGTCTACACTCTGACGTTGGACTTGGAAGCTGCCGGATTCGTCCCCCCCGGAAGCGCTCAGAGCGTCTGGAACGCAGTATCCTTCTACTATCATGATCCAAGCGGTCGACCGGAGCCTAGACCCATCAAACAGGGCAGGTTCTATCAGGCAGGCAGCGAGTAACAACCCTTTACGCAGGTGACGGCCATCTGCCTCACCGGGTATTGTTTTGGTGACGTAAGCGGGGTAGACTGTTTTTTCTTCTTAGTCTTGATGTCGTTGAATGGTATATTAATCACCGATCGGCTTGTCATTCGTTCCGCTTGTCATTCACTCCCAATATGCAGCAAGGTAATTCTGCGGTTTCCGAGTGCCCAGTGAGAATGCGACATGGGATTTACAATGTCTGTGCAGACTTCGTCAATCGACGCCGAGCTACTTCACCCGTCATATACAACTTTCATGTCCAAAGCACTATAATCACTAATAAGATACCTTTCCACAAAGTCCATATCGGCTGTGGGAATGGCCTGGACGTAGAGCTGGCATCCGGAATTCTTACTGTGTTAGAAACGAGAGTCCTAGTATCTGATGTCGTATCAACTTTGTTCAGCATGCTTCAATGAAGACTCGAGGCAATGCATGGCTTCAAAGTGGACCAATGTGTTCCTCGTTGTTGTGGGGATGGCCGTGTTCCATTCTCTAAGACGCTATCTGAGCCTTACATCCGACCAACCCATCCCTCGCTCCCCCCAAAAGTTCATTTCATCGCGTTACCCTCGGCCGTCTAAGCTAGATATCGAGCCTTGATTCTCACGGAAATGACATGTTTGCAGTATAAGTGCAATACGTTCGCGATATCTGGAACGGAATGCTTCCAAGTCGAGCGATAAGATCGTCAGGAAGCTTGACATTAAGAGCAACGTTGAACTCCTTGACCTTTATGGCTTTCAGCGGCTCCAGCAAGTCTAGTATACACTCGCCATCCCCGGTAGTTTCGGAGCAGCGTGGGCAAAACCCCCAGATAACCAGCGTGATGTTCAGCCGGGATAGGCTAAGAGATTGTAGAACGCGACAGGCAATAGGCCACCTTGCCCAATCGTCAAGGGGATAAGATCCGGAACTAAAAATTTCGAAAGGTCGTCGCGGACTGATTATCTTGGGGGGACAGGTGAGTAGGGTACCAAGTTGGATACTACGGATGCGACTGAGGCAGTTAGGAAGTAGCACGCGAGGGAGTTGTTCCAGAGCTAAAATACGGCGGAAATCGAAGGTGTTGTGGGAATAGAAAAGGTCAACGGCCTCGACGTAGCTTGACTGTATGTTAGAGACCGTGGCATAGCATCGCACGGGGAGGCGTACTTACATTAGGCGACATGTCAGAAGAAGAGGTAGAGGTCCAGGCTCCTGGTTCGCTATACCGTTTACGTCGTTCTCCCATGGGCGGAGGATACGCCAACATTTGTGTCGCTCGATATTGCCGTGGTCAAAGCATCGGACGTGCTTAAGAGTGCGGTCGTGGTTAATGATGCGCCCGTGGCAAACGAGGTCGAGATGTATGACGTCGTCATCGTACTGTTGGCCGATAGCATAGCCAAAGATGAGGCAGCGCAGCTCAGCTGGCATGTGCGAGAAGAGTGGCGATTGCAGTTGGTTGCAGGCGTTGCTCAGGTCGATCGCGGGCGGCGAGCTCAAGGGAGCCCGCGGGAGCAGCCGTTTCGCCGCGCCCTTGTTCCGTGGCTTTCGTCGCTCTGAGGGTGAAAACCAGCAGCAAAGCATCCCGCAAAGCATCGTGGTTGGCGGTGTTCGTGATGGGAGGTGAAGACGGTCTGATTGCGGTTTTGTTCATGACCTGTAGTACCAGGGCTTCGGTAGTGGGATACGAGGTGTTGAGGTGGGTGAGCTAGTTTGGAGCAGTCAGAACCGTAGGTGAAGAGAGGAGTTGAAAGTGTTGGGACTTTCACGATAGCTTGCCTCCCTTTCCCCATCTTACTAACTGCGCTGTCCCATAGCGCCACTTCTACCGCGTCCACGTTTCCTTTCTCATAATCTCTACGGTAGCTCTTCAGTCCGAATCTTAGAGTCCCAGTCGGAGGAGCGCATCGGACAGGGATCTCCCCAGTAAACCACGTTGCATGTATTTTCCTGAAGATTACCCGTGTCATGATTGGTTAATAATGACGACAGCCATTTTGAGAGACAGCCAAAAAGACCCTTTCTTTGTTACAGCCAGCATCGCGAAGTTGAGCTTTTGGTGGTGTGCAGAAGCCCACAGCCAATCAAAGCCCCCGCACCCCGCAAGTCCCCGGCGATTCTCCGCGCAAACTTGGACAACTTAGCAGAACGTCCACAATACACCAAAACCAATAGTAAGAGCCCTGAAATAGCGAAGCACCGAAGAAGATTGGTCATGCAAGTTGTGGGGCCTTATTCGTGAGTCCAAATACGAGTCGTTCCATGGTTCGGTTTGGATCAGGGGCAGAGCAACTATGGCCGGCTGTCGGAGTGAGGAAGGCGGGGAGATGTCGGCCGTCATGATGCCGTCCTGCGGAGCCATTTTGGACATCCATAGTCGGTGGCAGGGTAATGGGCAGAGAAGGGACAAGGAATAAATTCCCGCATCTTGTAAGTGGAAAACAATGGAAACCGGGCATTTCATTAAATCATCTATGCATAAAGTACCTCTGAGGGCATCTATCCCGAGGGGAGCATCACGTCGAGAACCCAAGCCAATCGCTAATAATAAAGCAGAAGTCAAAGCTCATCATTATCGTCCGTCTCCGTATCCGCCTCCGTGGTGGACCCCGGCACGAAGCGCAGATCCGGGTCCATCTGTGCGTCGGTCAGCAAGGCCATCTCACTTGCGCTGCTCTCGCTCTCTTTGATAATGCCTGGGAGAGCTACTGGCTGGCCCAAGAGATTGGGAGAGCCGTCATCATCACCGGACTGAACGTGTCTGGCAGTAGAATCTCTCGGGACTGTAGCAGCACAGCCCGTTTGGTGAGACGCAGAGGCTGCGGTGGGGCTGCCTCCACCAGCGCCTCCACCAGCGTCTCCGCCAGCTTGCTCTGATGCAGAAGCTTGGGGGAAAGTACTACCACTAACGCCGCCATCTGCGTGCTCTGACGGAGAGGCTTCGGAGCAGCTACTACTATCTTTAGGAGAGCTGCTTGGACCGACGTCTTCTCCATCCACTTGCTTATCCCACTCCTCTGCATCGGCGACAGTCGCTTCGGGCATATTCTCTTCGCGAGCAAGACCATGGCTCCGGCAGGAAGAACGACGGCGGTAGAACCTCAAGTCCTCGGAAGAATCGTCTTGACTCCCACCAAGGCCCTTGCCCAAGAGAGCATCTGGCTTTTGCTGCGTCGTACTGCTGTTCTGGCTATTGGTCGCTCGCCTCGCCGCTGCTGAAGTCTCTTCCTCAACGTACTCTACTATTTCCTGAGCGTGCTTTAGTGCCTCCTCCCTGGCGGCGCCGATCTCATCGAGGCATTCATTCTTGGCCATTTGAATTTCAAGCCGAGCATCCTCGACGTGATCATCAAAGTGTGCGGTGGCTGTGTCGAGGCAGTCATCCAGCGGGCCTTTGGTCTCGATGTATGATTCGACCAGGTCCGGAAGGCGGTCTTCGATGAGAGGGCCGATGCTAGCCTTGAGAGCATGTTCGAGGGTTTCTTCAGTCAAGCAGGTGCACAGTGCGGCGTTCATTACGGAGGGGAGAACGGAAGGAAGGATGGCGCGGAGTTTGGTCTCGAGTTTAGTATCCAGCAGCTCCAGCAGGGCGTCTGCGGACAAGTGTGGAGGGTCACGGGAATCAGTAATGGCGGGGGGACAGGATGGTGAGGGGTCGAGAATGGGGTTTGGATTAGCTGAGGGACCGGCACTGGACAAATTGGCTGTCTGCCGCTTGTTGGGAGGGGAGGCGGGGCTGCCTGGAGATTCTTGAAAGCAGGATTAGAATATGCCGGCGAGAGGGGAGGAAAGGTGGTTACCTGGTCGAATACGCTTGCCCTCCTTGTCGCCATAATACGGTGGCGGGGGCTCAGCGATGTGGAAGACTCTCGACGTGGCAATCTTGGCGCCTCTTCCACCTCGAGCATGACCGAGATCGATAGCAACAGAAGTGATGTTGCCGGTATGGATGGCATCGGCGAAGGTTTGCAGGCTTCGTTGAAGGGCTGTGGTCTGGTCCGTGGTTGGTACGAAGATGTGGACTTGGGTGGCCTGGCAAATGGATGCAAAGGCGGCGACCTTGGAACGGTCGGGCTCTGATGGGGTAAGGCGAAGGGCAGGCTTGGGGACAATAACGACGCCAGGAGCGTGCATACGAATATCGAAGAACAGAAGCTGAGGTTGTGATGAGTTATCTCGGCGGAGCTGGCTGGCAATGGCGGATGGGATTCGCGTCTCATTGAAGCGGGTGGTCATGCGGGCGATGTTCTCCAAGGGGAGCCATAGGATTAGACTCTCGGGCTCGGCGAAACCCTCAAAGCTTGCCATGATGCGGAGGCTGACACTGCCCTGGGACTTTTCTTGATGATGCTTCACGCTAAGATGACAACTACAACAGGGTTCGCCATTGTTGTTCTGGGCGACGACCACATGGCTGTTGAGTATGGAGTTGGTTTGCGGATGGTGGCGGCGTGCGGGAGGCATGAGCGGCTACGAGTAGGATCAGCAAGTCAGGTCAGGGTAGAAGAGAAAAGGGCAAACGAGGACCCCGCAATAGCGGATTCCCTCCCACCCGGGCTTTGGATGACTGGAGCAGCCCTGACTCGGTTCGGGCAGCGTTGGTAGCCAGCGTGGCGAAGATGCGATCCGGCGGCTAATCGACCGGCGCCAGACAACTTGCCCCCACCTCGGATGAGACGGGCCCTATGAAGCCACAGGGATGGCAAGCCCGGTGCCCGTATCGAGAGGCTGGCGCGAAAGGCAATCGTCGGCAGCGCTGCGGTGCTCCGATTCGGCTACCAATCTACCGGCGCCAGACGACTTACCCCCACCTCGGATGAGATGGGCCCTATGAAGCCACAGGGATGGCAAGCCCGGTGCCCGTATAGAAAGGTTGGCGCGAAAGGAAACAGACGCAGCGTCAGGACCAACCCGGACACCGAAGCAGAGCGGGCAATCCCAACCACCAGCGACGACGTTCAGCCTATGAAGACACAATGATGGTAAGTGCTGAAGGGCGCGGGTGCCGGAAGAGGATCGGACATGAGGAGAGGGGTACGTACAGCAAAATACAAGAGTTGAGCTGATGGGGGAGCGATGGAATTGCGGAGGGGTGGCGGGCGCGGAAGTGGAGAAGCGGAAGTTGAAACGCGGTCGCGTAGGCGTAGGTGAGGCCGGATCGGCTGCGCGATCTTCCGGCCCGCGCCGCCGCCGCTCGACCCCGCCAGGCGCCAGCAAAACGCGCTAATCCCCGCGACGCGTCTTCCCGCAACGCGTCTTCCAGCACGCCCCAAACATCCGCGTCCGCCCACCTCCGCCTTCGCTACCTTCTGCTCAGAAACCAGCCGCGAGTCCCGCTTCTCCGCCCATCCGCCGTCGTTGCACCCTCCACCCAGCGCCCCGACGCGCCGACCACCACTCCTTCCGAACAGCAGCGATCCGACAACAACAAGACCGTCACGTTCAATACGAGGGATGTGGGAAGGTATGGGCATAATCTAAGGGTGTACTAGTTCCGGGTGTCATGAGAAAGCACGCTCGTTGAAAGCGGCAACAGCGGTCGGAATAGTCAGGTTCTACGACAGTCAGCGAAATGCTGGCAGTCGGAGGGCGGCCTTGAGCAGGCGGCGGCTGCGAAAGCTGGGCGCTTGGTGTGCATGGAAGCACGGTCATGTCGAGCACCCCTTTCCTTCCCTTCTCCATACCGCTGCTTCAAGTGCGGCGTAAGCCAGCGGCTCTGCGCCACCAGGCGGGACACGCGGCTTCCGTGCCAGTGGCCGAACGTGCTGGTGCCGGTGGTGAAGGCTGCGATGGGCTCTAAAGCGGGCGCGGCGGGCTTGGGGCGAGCCGATGAACAACGCCATGGTGGTTCATCAGGGTGATACTGTATTTTGCCAAGCGGTAGGCAGGCAGTCTCGCACCACAACGCAGAGGAATACGCCAAGCAACTGGAGAAACTTCCCTGGTATGGCGTTAGCGAATAACGCAGCGGCAGGGCTCCGCGGAGAGCCGCCGCATGCTTTAAGCCAACGCAACGGCGCGGCGTCCTCAATCGGGAGCGCTGCGCTCGTTTTGTAGGCCATCTGTCGTTTCGTTTTGCGTGCGGATACGAGCACAGTCTATCCGTCCACCCATACCGCTCGAGCTTCTGTCGCCCCGATACACTGCCAACCGTATGACGAAGGCCATGCTTTCCAGATGGCCATAGAAGGATCAGAAAATGTTTCTATTTGATGCAATGGATAAAGCGCAAGATGGTTAGAGGAGGAGGAGAAGCTCAGCAGCAGGAAAGCGACGGTCAGTCCCGAGAGGGAGATTTGATTCCAGCCTATCAGAAGGTATAAGCGACGAGAATGGGCTGAGGCGCAACGCGATCGAACGTGCGTTCGGCAGCGCTCTCGTTCCATATTGTCGCAACCATCCCGCCAGACGCATTCACCCTCGACATGATAAGGGCGATTGGGTTCGGCAGTACGGAGCTGAATATACCCTTGTTTCACTGTGACTCGTTCTAGTCCAACAACTTTCTCTATTTATATTTAGGCTTTCTTAGTCTCCAGCCTACTATTAAGGTTTTCTCACACGATTTCTATTAATAGTAAAGTCTATTTATGAGGTTTCTGTTAGTTATCGAGATTATATACGATAAAGATCTACATAGTATAAGAGAAGCATGGAGTATATTCTAAAAAAATTAGATTTTCGTATCACCCTCCTCTCTCGACAACGAACATTTACTACGCACCAGCTATGATTCGCTTTCTAATCCTTTCTATCTTCTCGTTTATTACGTTATGCGCCGCTAAATGCACCCGTCCTACCGGTCTTCCTTCCTACCCTGGGCCAAACGACGACGAAAACGTGATCCAAAAAGACATAGTCACACACTTTCCCTACGATACTCTCGAAATCGCACATCGCATCGAACTGCGCCAGAATCAGCAATGCGTGGAGCCATGCTATCCCTACACCCCAGGCGGTATATGCGACTGTGTGTCGATCAGCGAACAGCTATGCTGCGCTCAAGGAGCGCCTGAACGACCGCCTTGCAATACGAACAACTGCTGGCCTTCTACCCCTGGGGGCTACTGTCCGTGTAAGACTGAGTCGCAGGCAGACCAATGCTGTGAAAACAATTAAGGTTAGTCTTTTAGTTGTTGTTTTCTGACTCTATGTATATAAAGATAGATACTGACATGACTCTCCTAGAACAATAGAGGAGGCTGTAACGGGAGATATCGTAATAAGTAGTCTCCCCGTCTCTTCCGTGAACGACGAGACCAAGATAGGAACGATAGCCGTGGGGTTTAAGGATAAGAAAACGGGGACTGGCGGGACAATGAAAAGTATTAGTTACGTAGGCGGATGCAACATGGAAGATGAGCGTGGCGCATAAAGACTGTTCTACTAGGTAGCGACCGGTGATGAACCTTTTTTTTTTTGTATTTTCCTTATCATCGCTCCTTATAGAGATTCTAAAACCCCACCTCACCTCACCTCACCTCGCCGTCCACCATCCACCACGCTCCGCACCCCGGCCTTGCCGCAGTCCCCTCCCTCCTCGCCGAGCACCACTGCGCCGCTCTCTCGGCGACCACCAACGCGCCAGCAAAGCCATTCCACGACCCCAAGTGCGCCTCCGCCAATTCGAAATACACCACCGCGGCGGAAGGGGAGGCAGTCGCTCGAGGCGGGCAAGGGCGATGGCGTCGGTCGGCGAAGAGCGCTGTCGTGCTGTCGACGTGGTGGGAGGAGGAGGAGGAGGAGGAGGAGGAGGAGGAGGAGGAGCGGCGGCGACCGGCTGCAGGAGGGGAAGGGGACACGCGGCGGCGTTGCAGTGATCGAGGCGAAGAGAAAGTAGGTGAGAATGGCCGACAAGCGCCGGGAGAGATGGAGGCGGAGCAGGTGGGCTTGCAGGGGAACGGTTGTGAAAGGCGAAGCTAAGGAGGTAAACGGGTAAATACCTAAGCCTTACGTAGTAATACGTGCTGCTAACCGCCTTTCAAAGACCTTAAACTAATTAATAAGTAGAACTCTTTTTTTTACTATAATAGTTCCGTAGAAGTTAGATGCTAAACGCCGTCCGTGAAAAGAGCGACAGTATAATCTCAGTATACAAGCCTCTAACAGCATCAGAACAGCACTTAAGATGTAATCTATGCTAGGTATCGGCCGCGAGAGGGGACTGTAAAATTCCTGTTTGCAGAAACCGCTAAACAATATTTATCGTCTCGAACTTTAAGTCCTTTCCCCTTAACGAGCGAGTTGCGCTTTGTTCAGTCTCTTCCTCCCACAGTTCTCCACTCATAATTCCGTGCACATAGCATTCTCCAATTAGTCTGTAGCGGCGCCCGTCTTCATGCTTTGAATCCGAAGTTCCTTGCCTCAACAAAAACGGTACATCGCCACCAACCAAGTCCCACACCTCATCCCCTTCGGACATGTAGTCAGGTCCGAGGCCGATAAGCCCATTGTCGGTCTTGAAAACGACGCGGGAGGATGAAAATGTCAGCATGTTGGAGCCCATCTTATCGATGATCCTCTCTGCGCTCGTTTCGTAAAACAGTTTCTGTGGCGTTGACATGTTTGCCCGGCCGGAGGCTCCCCCAAACGAAGAAAGAGGAACGTCGAGAACGGTCCAGGCAATATCACAAACAAAAAGAAAGTCCTGAATATCTTGTAGGCTTGTGTCTTCGCCACTGCTCTCTCCAGACCTTTCCACCGGCGCTTTCTGACGGACGTAAATAGCCAACAACTCTGTCGCCCATTCAGGCGGTATGATATCTTCTTTCTTGCCTAAGTATATCCGACAAAGTACCCTTGGATCGATATTGGGCGTTCGCTCTGCGTACTCGGAGCCAAAGGCCAATATCGACGCGTAGTCGAGAGAATAATCGTTGTTCTCCATTTTCTCTATCGTGCCTTTTACGAACGATAATTCTGCCGGATCATTTTGCAGTCCCATCATATGGTGGTAGATTTTCAGGAGGAAGGACTGAAACCGTCGGTAAGCAGCTTCGCCAGATTCCAGCACGAACTTTCTCATAGCTTTTTCTTCCGGTAGTCTGTTTGCGGAAAGGGTTCGCAGAAGCGCCATCTGCGAGCTCTCGCCTGTCTCATTGTATAAGCTGTCCAGAGACAACGAATTCAGCAGCTTGCGAAACTCGGGCCCAAATCCCTTCCAATGTGTTTTTAGTCCGGAGACGTAATCATACTGTATAGATGCTTCAACTGACTGTAAGAAAGCGGCAAGTGAATGTGTAGACGTGACGATGCCCAGATATGCTCCTCGTTGGTGGAGAGTCCTTCCAGACACGACGGATGCTGGACTGGAGCCGAAGGTCTGAGCTCCGTTGAGATGGTACATCTCAGTTTTACCCATTCCCAAGTCAAAGCCCTGTAGCACTGCTGCCCGGCGCCTCACACGCCAGTCTGGCACCCAGGAAGGCAAGTTCGGACGTTGGATAGGGCCAAGGCAGCTTGTGAGGAGACGGAGATCGCGACTACTCATTAGAATAGTCTGAGCACAGTGGATATACAGCTCCGGTAAACCCATGGAGTAGTCTGGGATGATTACGGCTTTATCGTCTGCGTGAAGCAGGCCTAAAATGCCGAAGACTTTGTCCCGGTCATCGGTCGCTTCGCGGTTTCTCCCAAGCCTTAGAAGGTCCAAGAGCTCTGGTCTCTGCCTCTCAGTTCTCTCAGTCAAAGGAGAGAAGAGCATCAGGGCGGCCATGCTGTCTGCAGCACGGCCGAAGGCATTTTGCAACATCGACCTGGACATCAGCTTCGACGCTGCTTCAAGCACGCACATCCAGGGCAGCTGATATTTTCCACAAATAATATCGGCGTCGGGTGAAAGGCAAGCTTCCTGAAAGGTCCATACTCGATGGAACCACGGTCGCCTGGTGAAGCGTTGTACTGCGTCGATGTGTTCGCCAATGTAGTAAGACCAACTATTGTCTTTCTTTGGAGGTTTCCCACCCCACTCTAAGAACTGCTCGATTGCGTGAACCGTGTCCTCGTCTTCCGGGCCCACCCAAATTAAGACACGCGAGGGAGACGAAAAAATTTTCTTCATCATCAGAACCTGACTGCTCCGCTCAGCAAGGTCCATTTGGTTGATGCAAATTCCGTCGACCCAGAGGCGGCGAGGTACGTGTCGGGAGCGTACGTAGCGCAATAGTGTTTCCACGCTCTCTGTGACAAGCAGCTCGTGCCTGTCGCATTGAATGGACCTTGTGAACATCGTCGAGCCCCAAACGTAGGAGACTGCTTCGTATGATTCCCTGGCCCCGCTATCACCCAAGTCGTGGGCGTATAAAGAGATATAGATGTCGTCATTGAACGCTCCAGGGTTGAGTACCAGCAATCGGATTTGTCCAGTTTTCAGAGGACTGTAGGTGTAAGTCATGCTATAGATGCAAGTATAGTTAGTAAATATAAATTTGGAGATGGAGAGTTGAACGTACGCGTTGTACGTTGCTTCGTAACGGAAAGCGTGTGACGAAACGGAATGTGGCGGAGTGGAAGGCCACGAAAAAGAAAGTAATTAAGTAGAAGAAAACGCATTTCACACTGTAGAACAGTAGCGCTGTAAGCGCCAACGCGAAGAACACTCGTTCTTGATAGCCAATTGAATTTACCCGATGGACGCGCAGTTCCACCGCGATAACCACTTACGGTAAGGATGATACAGAAAAAGAGGACAGTAGACGCAGATCGGCATTGAAATTTCCCTGAGCTGCTGTACCCTTGTGTGGGGGCCGGCGCTAACTACCCGGTTCCAAAGCCCGCTCGTTAGAGATTGCCGCTTGTCTTTCCGTATCATTGGTTCATCTCAACCTGTAAAGTCTGAAGGCCCACTATGGGACGCTTATAATAGCTGTGTAATACCCACAATGCCCAGAGTTTTGATCAAATAGTTGAAAGCACATGTAGCACAGGGGAGGGCTAAGCGATTCAGGTGCGGCACAGCAAGAGGGTCTCGAAACACAAAAGACATCCCCCACCCGCACAAATCGATTTCAGTAATTCGGAACAATCTTTGAAGCCCCCATGACCGACGAAAAGCCAAAACTTAGCAGGGACATCCTGGAGTCTCACAGCATCTTCTATGAGGATGAGCCGTGGAGCGCAGGAGATGGTAGCACTCCAGCCGGAAGACTCCCAGACTATGTTCAGGTATTCAGGCAAGCTCTCCTCAATTTCGACGAGAAAATTCCAGAGGGGTGGAGAATGGAGTTGGAGAAAGAAGGTGGGAAATTGCGCAATGGCGAATGCAGTATTCCACCTGAATCCGCCTACTTCCAGCCCTTGCGGTACAGCATTCGGAAATCAACTGTCGAAGGCATTGAGATCAACGACTGCATGCGAATACTGGATGAGTTTAAGGATGGCATCAAGAACTGGACGGAGGACGACGTAACACATTTTCTGCGCATCAATATCTTCAAGAGATATGAGGATATCTATCCGGACAGAACGAGTTATAAGTAAGCCAGTCGCTATTCTATTTGAACTAAGTTAATAAATTATCACAGCAATCTGTTCGACCGTTGGTCTGTGTAGGTTATTCCACGAAGTGTATACGTGAAATAAAACCTTCTAACCAGAGTGGGCAGTGGCGCGAATATCTATTGGGGAGCAATGAAGTCGAGGCCAAATCTTGATCCATCCTCACGGATTCCAACTGGACCGAAGCCGGACTTGACATACGGGTTCCCTATTATTGCGTCGGAAAGCAACATTCCGAGAGGATTCCACCAGGAGACGTCGGCAAAAAACTTCTCTCTTGAGGTGCATGAGCACCTATGCACAAACAATATGATTACTACCACGGTCACCACCGGACTTCAAAAGAAGAAAAGAGAGAGATTGTCAGCGGCCGATCTACTATGCTTTCCCTGGGCAATAGTAGAGGTCAAATGTTTCCACGCACGAGCGGATGCCATGGGGTTTTGCTACTGTCAAGCTGCAAATGCTAGCTCTGCAGCCCTTTCACTTCAGTATCGCCTTGAAGAAGCATCAGGAATCCCTGTGGATCCCAACCCGATCATTGCATTCACCAGTGTTGGCGCTGACTTGAGAGTGTGGTTGACCTTTCTCGCCCGCAATGGAGATGACATTCTTGGTCACGTTTGTACCCACACATCGCAAGAGTAATATACACACATTACTGACGCTTCCTAGAAAATGGTTTGCATATGGGAGGCCAGACTTGATACGATGTGGGGGTTTCTATCCACCCTTATCATTGTTGGAAATATGCACGTCTGGGCATCCCGGATCCTGAGGGCAAGGATTTCTGCTTGCATTAGTCAGGTCCGACAACGGCTGGACTCTACACGGCCTCAAACGCCGCCGGTATCTCCACCTCGTATGGATCTTGACTCTTCTCCACGAGTCTATTTGACCCCTCCATCCATCGATACAGCGTGTCTTTCCCCGCGAACACCTTCTAATGAGACTGAAAGAAATATCGAGACCCCATCAAGAGGACAGATGGCCAATTTCGAAGGAAGAAATGAAAATGAGGAAAAAGGCAGCTCAAATCGTATCAACGCATCGGAAAGTAGTCAGCAAAGCGGACTCCTGTTGTCGCAATCACGTCTGGCTCAACACGATCTGGATTTATCTCGCTCTCCATCCATCCATAGCGGAGAATTGAATGGGCGGGGCCGCTATCACATCTACAAGTTGTCTGAGCCGCGAACCAGGTTCAATGGCTCCGAGGCGTCCGTAACTGACTCCGCGGACGAGGAGTATGAGTCCTCTGACTACAGCGATAGCGATGGTAGCTCCGAGTTTTCTTCGAACTTCGGGAGCGAATACTACGATTGTTTCGAATATATCGACGAGACAAGCTCCGAGGAAGGCTCCAATGAAGGGGAAAATCCAGTTTCACTTGTGTTTGGCACGGAGAACGGAAGGGACACGGACATACACGGCGATGATGACGATGGTACTGATGTATCCATCGATCAGAAACCTTCAACAGTGGAGAACGCAATCTCTTTCCCTGGAACTTTCCATGAAACGGTGCGCCGGTTTGGAGAGCCCCTCAAACAAGAAGATATCGATTGGTGGATCAAAATGGCAATCAAAAGACTGAGTGGGAGTGGAATTGTAGAGCTGAAAAGCGTATTGTCAGCAATACGGTGGGCAACGATCGAGGAGCTTTGGGAGACTTTTCGGAATGCCCCAATCCAGTGGTGTAGCTCCTGCTCCGGTTACCATGGCATAATAAGTAGGCCAGGTGCTCCCGCGCCTCACTCATTCTCTGGAAATACCTGGGATAAATACAGAAAAGAGTTGGCATGGCAAATGCTCGAGGATCGAGAGTGGGCTAACAACCATCTCATAGCTATTTTACAAGCAAGATGCGGAGGCGAGGCAATGAAGGTCCTCGGCTCAGTCCTGAACGACGAGACGCGGAAGATCGTAAATGAGGAAGCGTTTGGAAAACTGAGTTCGCTTGTTGTTGAAAAATGCCATTGTACAGTTATTTTCCCGGTTGCTGCTCTTCCAGAATGAGCTGTGAAACTGTCTAATCGAGTACACTATGTCATGGAGTGATGTCATGAAAGTAATGAGGCGAATGAAATATCTGTTGTTTCATGACCATGAGTGATATATGAGTAGCTTGGTTTGGTGTGGAAAGACATGCGAAATAACGCGGCAAACTTGCGCGGCGATCAACATGAACAGTGGCAAGGCCTGACGGGAATAAGTGTATCACCATCCCCAAGTTTTGTGGAGGCCAAAGCCAACCAACCACCCAGTTTCAGCACTTCGTCGTCAAACATTTCCACTAGTCATTAATGCCCCTACTGCCTGGACTGTTGATTAAATACTTGAAGGTACATGTGGCACAAAGCGGAGCTAAGCAAAGAGTGTCTCAAAATACAAAGATGTCGCTCACCCGTAGAAATCAATTTCCGTGAATCAGAAGCTGGGGGGTATGATTGATAAATATGATAGACAGTGGGAGATTGGCTAAAGTACGTGAATTGTAAAACTCAACTCCACGCCCAGCATCACGCATCATAATACCATGACCGGCTTTCAAGCGCTTGTCCAGGATTCAATTAATTTAAAGAAAACCAAATTAAACCATGACCCCTGCTTATCCATAATACTGATTCTTGTGACAAGCGTTCGTAACATCCGGTGTCGTATCACTAAACACGAATTCCAAGCGTTCCCCATCTTTTACTTGAACTTTGACAATCTCTTTGAGCACATTATTTCTATATATTCTAGCACCAGTGTTTATTAGCCTCTGAGTAGGGGTCGAGTTCATAGCTAGCGCGACGAGCTCGGGTGTCGTGTCCCACGCATTGGATTGCTCCCCAGTCTTCAGCATATAGCAGAAATGGCCCATGGTCACGCCTGAGTACAGAATCAGAACTGCCATAGCTGCAATTTGACCTGCACCCCGACATGTATAGGCATATCCATGGCGAAGACGCGTGCTTTGAATTGTGTCGCGGCTTTCAATTCCTCGTCGTTGATCTCGTAGGGTTTGCCGCCATCTCCCAGATACTTGTGCGGTAGCAGCTCGTTTAAGAAAGCATTAGGTAGAGGCCGGAACTCGGGGGTGGAAGTGTTGGTGCCTTTGGATCTACCTGCTATCGAGATGCCGTAATCGGCACGAGATATTCCGTTCAGTGTCATCGTGGCGAGTATAGCCTCAACGATTACCCAAACCCTTGATCTGGCGCGGTAGACTAGTCTTGCCTCGCCTCCCTGCCCAACGACATTTTTCTCACCTATGTAGCAGAGCAAAAGTCTTCATCCCAAGCATGCATTAGAATGATAAAGCAATGTTCACGCTTCACTGAAACAACGGTTTACTCAATCCAGTACAGCAACAGAAACAATTAGTAGATGTAGAGCGTATCGTCAGTGATACGACAAGTGTCTTTCAAGAAGAGTTTTGAAGCCTTTCAGTACAAAGATAAAATTCAAAACGAGTGAAAAGCGCAGTAATGCACAGACAGCCCTTATATCGTCATAGAAAACATCGTAGCCAGCAACGCATATGCTAAAAAAGGCTGCAGCGCTTTATGTGACTACCTCAGCAGTGTAGGGCTGCGAGCCTTTGGTTCACCTCGAAGATATCCCACTTCCACGGATTAAGGCCCTCGCGCTCGCCGTTGAGACAGTGAGTCTTGTACCACGTCCGCAGCTCATCAACGCGCTCACCACCCTCCGCACCGTCTGCGAGAGCCTGCTTAAGTTCCTTCCACCCACTCCGTCCACCGCAGTCCTCCGCGCACGGATGGCCCTGTAATGTCGGCGCGATCGATTAGTATTTGAAGAGCCCTGTGGGAGAAAGAAGGGATAGCGTACCTCTCCGCCGACGCACCAGGTCATCTGACCGTTTACGACGCCCTTGCCAATCTGCCTCTTCGCAAATTCTCCGTGCGCCTTGCCGAGGTAAACGATCTCGTGGCTCCAGTCATCGCCAAAGTCGTAGTCATACACGACCTTTGCTTTGCCATCGGTGAATTGCGGGTTGGCGAACACGCTGGCGAGCGTACGTTCCGACGCAAGGGCTCTCGGGACGCGAGGTGGCTCTGGGCGGCCGGTATAATGAGCCATTTGGGCCATCATGGCATCTTGATAATCCCAGCCTTCGTCAAAATCTTCGATCGAGAGGAGGTCTTTGTTTTCGCGAATGAAGCGGCGGTCATGTTCCTTCCGCGAATGTTAGCTCACGGCGGTAGACACGATTGCGAGGGCGCCGTGAGTTCCGACATACCTCGCCGGCAGGGCGCGGCTCAGAAACGGTGAAGCGGTAGCGATGCGCCTCAGCCCAACCAAATGCCGCCTGTAGGACGAGGTGGAAGTCGCGGAAGTCGAGGTCCGCTGGCACGCAGAGAACGCGCGAGATGGTTGGGTCTTTGCTTTTCAGCATGCGTACATGGAGAATATAAGTGTCATCCTCGTCTGGAGTAGTCGGCATTGTTGTTGATTGCGGGTCTGTGTGAATGCACAGAGTGATCCATAAGCTATCTATAGGGCAGCGCAGAAGATATATGAGCCATTACCTAATGAACAACAAATGAAGAGAGGGGAACATTGTGGATCATCTAGATACTTCCTCGCAAGCAAACTCTGCACGGACGATTCTGGTTTGCTCTTACACCATCACCAGCCGATGCCGTATTCATCTGTGGAGTTGCTTCCCTCTTCCTATTTTTTTGTTAAAAACATTGCTCAATTCGTCTCTTAATCTATAATTTAATACGGGAACATCCTCTGTACACAGTACAATTCATTTGTACCGTAACTTGGGTCGATTGGTCTCCTCAACAACTTTTTCATCCTTGAAGTTGAGCTCAACGAACCTGTTCCCTTGTAAGAGCAAACGGGCCCGGAGTAAAAGCTTGTGCAACGAAGAACACGTGATATTAACCCACGGGTGAGGAATAATCCGCACCGGCAGGGTCCACACGATGGAATTTCTCGATTCTCATTATTACAACACGCACCCGTCGTCTCTTATACTTATCTACGTTCCATCACCAGGACATATCGCTAACATCATACTTGCGTTTGGTCCAAGTTTCAGCGGCCATGTTTCCTGGTTTCGTTATCAGTAGCTATGAACAATACAAAGAAGACACCAATGTTATTGCCGCATGGCTAGCATCCACCGCAAGGCGCTGCGGCTACTCAGTTGACCTCCTTCAGCCCTCACCTACAACAGCTCAACCCGCTCCACGCTCTCGGAGAAAAAAGACAAAGGCACGCAAGAAAGCGAAGGTAGCGGAAGAACAGCCTACCGAAACTACTACCTCGCCGCCCAAGCCTTCGTACACTATCGCCATCAAAAATTTTGTGGCATTGGCCGAATTCATTGCTGGCTCTACAAAGCCCCCGGTGAAGGTAGCTCCATCCATTGCCACTGTGTTGAACCGCGCCATCAACGTTCGGAAGAAGCATGCACAGACCCTGGTTTCCCAACAGGACCGTACCGAAGACGACGAGGATTCGGATAAGCGCCATTCGTACTTTGTCGGTATTCTAGAGCACGTGAAAAATATCTTACAACCATACTTTTCCCACGCCGATGCTGAGAAAAACAAGGCTGCTGAGGAAATTGACACTGTGACCAATCCTTTCAGCTACCTGACCGTTTCAGAGCCTTCCGAGGCATTCATCAACGCACCTGATATTGCCCAGCCAAGCAAGACCAACCCAGACTACCAATCAGAGCAGCCGCAGGATCTAGATGAAGCCTGCACCGTGTTAGGCCTGATTCTTGAAGACTTCAACCGTCTCCGGACCGCCATTGCAAAGACATGGATTGCCTACAAGATAGGCATGTGCGACATTGTGGCAGCCTCTCCCAGCACCCGCTGCTCTGCGGCCTCGTCGCGTACGGCCTCAAGATGGACTTCAACGAGGCTGGCGTCGCGCTGGCTAACGCTTGGGGCGCGACGGTTTGCTGCGCGCACCTGTACAACGCCGTCCGGCAGACGGGCCTGCTGCAGAGCTCGTGGAAAGACATGGACGTTCTGAGCGTCGTGGCCGAGATGGACGCGCTGCCTACCGCTGCGCGCGCGGAGGCGACGCCGGAGATCTTTCTGCAGCGGTTTATGCTGAGCATGGGCTACTCGGCGGCGAACTTTGCGGCGCAAGGCGGCCGCAAGCAGACGCGGCCGCAGGTCTCGCGGAGTGGGCCGAGGGGGCTGAAGGCGAAGGCTAAGGTGGCGGAGGCGTTTCGAGCGAGGTACGCGAGCGGTGGGGGGAAGGGTGCTAGCTTTACGTACGAGGAGGTGCGGGCGCTGCTTGGCAAGCTGAATGCGTGGGAGGAGGATGCGGATATGTCGGACGAGGAGACGGAGGGAGGTGAGAAGCAGCAGTTTGGGCTTGTGAAGAGTGTGGAGGCGCGGGATAAGAATGCGGCGCGGATGCATCAGCAGGCCGTTGGTAGGCTGACTGTGGAAGAGTTGCTTGAGAAGTTGAGGAACGCGCTGCAGGGCGAGGTGCTTGAGCTGCCATTTGACTTTGCGCTGCTGCACCGGTTCTGCTGGAGGCTTTTGAGGGCGGTGAAAGACACGTGTGCCGAAGAGCTGCGGCAGATGTACGGGCCTTCGTACATTGAGAAGGAAAGCGAGCTGCCCTTTATTGTGGGATATATCCTGCATGCTTCGGTGGCTCGGGAACAGGCCGCGAACTATCCGGTATTCGAGTCAAGACGGACCAAAAGCACAAATTCGCAGTTGCTGGACAGAGTAGCGCATGAGCTGGAGGGAATGATTGCTTCTGGCGCTGGGTCTATGGTTGCAAAGGTCTTGGAGAAGCAGTACAACATCTTTTTTGAGGAGTAGAAAGCTTAAATCCAACGCACTCATTCAAGTCACGTAGGAGTCCTACTTTCGGTTGAGCCCTGCACGGTGATTGTAAATTACGATAGCTCTCGTGTGGGGTTCAAGTTTAAGTATGCATTTACCCAAGCCAAAGAGATATTGCTAAAACCTATTTATCTAGATTGCCATTACTTGGGGCTGAGTTGCCTAGATTTTCCGATCCCTCATATCCAACTTCTAGGCCTAAAGTACCGCTGCTATACACGTGATCCTTTTTAATAAGTTCCACACAGCTCAATATATTTTCTATTCCACGGCCTTGCATTAGTACTGCTCGAAAGTTGCCCAAGGGCCTGTCTGGGCTTACCTGGGAAATAGGCCTGTTCTTTGTCCTATACGTCCACCCCACCAACCATCCTCGTCATCGTCGGCTTTATTAGTGATTTCGATAACATCCCATTTCCGAAAGGATAAATCGTTCGAATAGCTCCCTTTGAAATCTGACTTCGCGATGGCATATCCAAGCGATGGTGTTTCCATAATGGATTCTGTGCTGGGGTCGATTCTCTGATAGAAGCCGTTTGGAACAACGTTCTCGTCCGCTAAGGAACTTGTCTCGCTCGTAAAGAATGTAGATTGTTGGGCTTCAACGTCGTCTTCTAACCTGGGATCTACCTGGGTCGCATATGGTGTTGCGCGTCGAAGACTCGGTCGAATCCACCAGAGTTTGAACGATGAAGAAAAGAAAATGGATTGTCCAGGATCAAACGTATCGATGTTTTGCGTTAGCAGATTACCTTCAGAATCGGCAGTTTGAACAACGGCATCGAAGCCCAGATGCCTACGACCATCTTTTCCTAGGTACATGCCTAGTTGGTACTTTCTCTTTGCTAGGAGAACTTTAGCATAGAAATGATCCTCCTCTTCAGTATGATCTTGTACTCTGAATTCCTCGTTGTCCATAATTCTGCTGGCGTAGCAGTAAGTAACAAGGTCTGTGATGTTCTGAATCATCCGAGGAAGTCTCATTGCCGGTGTCGGCCGAGCAATGAAAATTGATATGGAATACGTGAGATGAGCTCCAATGCAGATATACAGATAGGTCTGGTTGAACCTTGCGGTCAGTTTGTTGTCCTGGAAAATAATGTGGTCGAAAATGTTTCCTGCGATTGCCATAAGAGGGGAACTACAGAGATTCAGGATATAGAACCAGGCGACCTTGTAATGTTCGTTTGACAATGCTTTGAGGATTGTTTGAGGCGCCGTCGGACTGATGTAGTCTAGCAACATATTCGCTTTTGGTCCTTTGGCCTTGTACATACCCGCAAGAGGCTGCATTCGTCTGTAGTAGCTTTCGACTGGCCCCCATACGAAAGTTGACCATATACCGATCGAAAGCCAAGGAATCGCCGTAAATAAGAGCGACCAGTAGGGACTATTGACGCTGATGTTGACTTCCTTCTCTGAAGAGCCTTTAATAGCTACGAAGAATAAGACCGTAATTGGCGGTATGGTCATCGCAAGCATGCAGACGAGAAACAAATCATCGATGCTGCTTATCGCAAGTCCGAATCGAGTATACTCGGGGAAATGGACAATGTTGTTGTTCTGGTCGAGAGGCATTTCTGAAGGCTTTTTGTAAGTTTCGATTGAGAAATCGTTTATAAAATAGCTCACCTTCAGGCATATAAGTATTTTCTGAGCAGTGTGGGATTTCGTTTAGAGAACTGCACCGCGCTCTTGGATGTCGGTTTGATGCAGTTTCTGCAGAATCCTGGTGATTCTGAGGTGATACAAATAGGGTTCTCTCTAAAATATTTGTTAGCAGTTGCCGCGGTAATTTCAGGAGACTTGTTACCAAAGTCCCATTGCATAAATCGAATTCCATAGTGAACCCTATTTCCAGTACCAGCAGTTTTCCAATAACCGAGACGAATTACTCCGCGTTTTTTGCCACGCGAAAATATCTCTTTTGGGGCACGGTTTCCGACAATAAAGTCGGAGCCGTCGAATATCTCAAAAATGTTGGAGCCTTGAACCAAGGAAATTTGAGTTGCAAGAGTTGCAGGATCCCACTTCAAACCAGTAAAGGGGTCCCACAGTCTCCACATGACGATTATAGTAGTAATCGTTCACACGGAATATATGAAAACAAGAGCATATCCAACTTTGACGGAAATCGAGACAGCCAACCCACTATCATCGACGTTGACGCTGACAAAGACGGATTTTAATGGGACGATGAGGGTTGCTTGCAGTACGGTAAGAACGAAAATGGTGCATGAGAGGTAGTGCCACTCTTGAAGCATCTTGGACATGCCTCGAAGGCTAACGCAGGACATGTCGGAATAATTTCCCGCCGCGTAAAAAAACCGTAAATGCTGTGGGGACTTTTCTGAGACGGGTTCGCTGTGGTTTGTTGATATAGCGACGTACGGAATGATACGGAAGTACGACTCGGCTACAGACGCCCACCAGATGGTAGTTAGCGTACCAATTGCGACCGGAGAGTGAACGACGATTAATTCGTGTATGTACGTCCGAATACGAAATGTCTCCGGAACCGTGTTATAGCAAATGATTGTGGTGGCGGTTCCTGTGAAGCAGAACCCGAAGAATACCGCGGTGAAGATGAGAAACCATCTCTGAAGAACAAGCGGTTTGTATGTTAGAGGGTGGTAACCTTCAGGGGCCTCGATAGGCTCGTATATGGCGCCTGCAAGAATCAATCATCACTTTATTCCCTGCATTTGCTCTTCATATACCTACTAGAAGCGTCTTTGTTTTGGCGTTTTCCCTTGGTGAAAACATCGTCATCAGCCATATCTTCGCCCAGGTGTGCCCCATTGGAGTCCAGAGCGCGCAGAAGCTGTTCTGATGCATCCCGTCCACGAGTTTCTTCACTCATTGTCCCCTTCGATAACCACGTGAGCGTCGTAGGCTGAGAGGCAAGAAGGCACTTGCTCGTCGTGTGAATGGAACTGAAGGGATATATTGGTTTCTGAAACCAGAGTGGGTCTGTTCACAGAGCATGCCTTCTTAAGTCTCTTACAATGCAACGTTGCTAAGCCTCAGAGATGATGTACTGGCCCTGACTTTGCACAACGTATCTTGGTGCTGCAGGGCTCCGTTGATGCAAGGCTGATGCAACAAAGAAGCCCAGGAGTGATCAATGTCACCTTAAAAGTTTCTGGCTGGTTTTCAAGGTTGAAATATGGCACTGTAGCTAATCGAGAACACGTAGTCAGGGCAATATATGTTTGGCAGCAGTTTTCGTCGTGAGTAGCAAAGCATTCACCTCGCCTGTAACCTTATTTGCTACATTATTGCTCAGGAAAGCAGCGGCATTCGCCACTTCGGAAAGTTCCCGATGTGTCGCGTCGAAAGATTCTGGTAGCACGCCTCCCTATCAGCATCTTTTCAGATAATTCCAGGGTCTCGCCCAAGGACGTACAAATCAGCCTCGGAATAACACAGTCAGCCTGACGCCTTGTGCAGCATATATCGCGGTAGTAACATTGTGAATTTGATGTCGTGTGATTTCGCACTTGCGTAACCAGCCTGCAGCTTACCCCGCAATGGGTGTGTTGTTAACCACAGCCCCAGAGCCTTGCTTCGCCACGATGGGTGGTACAGTGTGGCACGACAGGAATGAGATTCAGCTGGTGTTACTGGTCCCACGCGTCCTCTCCCATGATCACCGGATCACCAGGCACCGTCATGCCGACACTGTTGACGAGAATGTCGATTCCACCGTGTTTCTTATCACAACCTTAATGAGTTTCTAAATATTGGCAGCCTTCGTTGCAGCTACGGCCAGAATTTCACAAGTCCCCTCACAAGTGTGCAGGGGCGATGTTGTGTACTTGACAGCCTTGTGGCTCAGATGGTATCCGAAAATTTTGGCGCCGCTGTGACACAGCACGAGATCGGTCGCAGCTCCGTTTCCTCATATTTTGGAGCTAGGGCCGCCAGCTCAATCGACGCCAATGAAGCGTGGTGCCTGATTCTTGAGGTTAGGGTAGGTGGGGAAGGCGTACATGACCGAACCATTGGGGTTGACCCGTACTACGCGGCGAGGGAGGACTTTTTTTTTTCGCGATTGTAGGGAAAGCTAGTATGTCGAAAGCTAGTAGATAAATAGTATAAAGTTCTGTAATGCCTACGTTTCTTAGGGGGGTAATTTAATTAAATCGATACAAGATATATATAGCGTAGAGACTAGATTATCCCCTTACTCACACAAAACTTCCACGCCCACACCACCGCCGCCGTGACCACGATGCCTTTCCCCAAATTCAACGCCGCACCCACAACCGAGCCTCTGCACCACTGTTTCCACATCCCCCCGAACTCTTGGCCATCAAACATCCGTGGGAACGGCACATTCTCCGGCGGGACATCCAGCCCCAAATGCCTACACAGCGGCTCCCAGCCTTCTTTGACATTGAACACCAAAAGCCTGTCCCCAGCCAGCTCCTTCACGACCGCATTCCTCTCCTCATAGTACTGCCGCCCCCGCTCCGGTATGGCGCCCAGATCCGTGAACCGCGCCATGCACGAATGCATCACATCGAGGTACCCAAACGGCATCCGCGGCCGCAGCGCCTGCACCACGCGCCACCACAGCGTCGGCGCCACCGCCTCGGCCTCCAGAAACGGCCAGATGGTCGTGCTGTACGAGTCGTACCACGCATCCGTGCTGTCGCGGACCGTCAGCACGACTTTCGCCTCGGGATAGGCGGCCATGAGCTCTTCGGCGAAGATGTGGCAGGGCGTGTCGGTGAGCGCGGTGCAGTCGGGGCCGAGAAGGGCATCCCAGTCGTCGCGGGTGAAAGGGGGCGGCCGAGAGGGGTCGTCGGGCGGCAGGAATTTGGCGTGGAAGGCGCGTTGCCAGGTTGGTGTTTGGAGGGGGTTTTCGAAGAGGGAGAAGAAGTGGAAGACGCGCGTGTAGCCGAGATGCTGCAGCGCTGCGCGCATGGAGGAGGTGCCGGTGCGGGATTGGCCCAGGACGAGGACGCCCATGGGGCGGGTTCGAGTTGCCGAGGTCTTGGTGGTGGACATGCTGAAGCGGGCGGCTGGGTGTTGTCTGGTGGAGGTGGCTGGGGGGATGGAAGAGAAAGCTGCCTCCGAGTCTCACAGCTGAGCCAGAATGAATTTAAGAGATCAATTAGCACAATGTAGACATTCGACCTTCCAGTTTTAAATGTTCCTGCAGCGGATTCTAGCGTCGGTTCAAGGCCAGCGCTAGTGCTTACGACATTTTCTGCGGATGATCCAGGCAATGCGGGGACATTATTGGGTACATGAAAATTAGTAACCCTAACCGTTCTTGGAATACAGTCAGCTTCTGACAGCCTTCGACAGAGGGGTGCTGCAGCCGATGGCTACCGCGAAGAATAGCAGAGCCCCAGCATATGGCGTAAGTATGCTCCAGTTCCTTCTTTTTGGTCTAATGAAAAAGAACAGGTAGAGGTAGTTGAAGCTATCATCCCGATGTAAATGTGGAGTTAATAATTACGCATTCACGTCAGGACGTTAACTTTAACTACCGATGGCATGAAAACAATAAATTCACGCTCTGTAGGTAGGATGCGAGGAGAAATTTGGTCTGTGTAGGAAGCTCTACGAAATCAACGGGATCAAGCGTGCATGTATCACTTTTTGTAAGCTCCAGCTGCGTATATATACTGCCTCGAGTACTACATACCTTGAGTCTAGTATAGCGAGAGTAGATCTCTTCTCTGGTTGGGTGTTCACTCTCTCTTTGCAGACACCACCCCATTCTCTGCCGTGATGGACCGCCCCGAGACATCGTGATTCGCATCCCATTCGGCCAGCTGATCCTTTGGCACCTTTACTATCTTGTGCATCACTGCTCCATCCTCCAAGACAACAAGCTTCTGCCGCATTGCATATCCGCCAAAACGCGGAAGCACGTAGATCCAGATCCAATAGTACACGACGCACATGAGGATGCTGTTGTTACACTTAGCTGACTGCCTGCCATCCGGAAGAAAGAAGAAACTCACATGCCGATTCCGACGACACAATACGTTGCGTACCAGAAGCTGACATCACCGCCGGTCGCGCCACCTTCGGGAGGGTACCAGGGCATGACAAGAAGAAAGAGGTTGACGAGTAGGTATATTATGACCGCGGCATCCCAAGCGCGGAATTCGGATCGTCCGACTCCAATGCGAGAGCGATGGCGCCGGATAATATACACACCCGCCGCCATGAGGAAAAAGAAGATAGCATCGGGATAGGTTTTGAGGTCGACGACTACATATTCCACATGTCAGTCCATGCGCTGAGTCACCAAATTAGGGCTTGATCTGCGTACCAAAGTTGAAGGCATCACCAGCGGGTGGTGCTACAATCATAAGCACGGTCATTCCCCATTTCAATAGATAGGGGCCGATTGGTGTGCCAAAAGGTCGTGTCGTGGTCCAGAATTTGGGCCATGGCAGAACGCCTTGCCTGCATACGGTTAGCGCCAACTCTCACACAGGTTCCTGGTGAAAACTGCTTGCCTTCCAATTTCACGGATCATCCGAGACTGCCCAATGAGGTTTGATACCAAGTTTCCAAATGCGCTGAAGATGACGAGAATATTGAGTCCTTTCGCAGCGTTCTCGCCGAAGACTTTCGTGAAAAAGAGGGTTGCTGCGGTCTGCTCTGCAGCTTTCATTTCCTCGCTGGGTACTGTGGTAGGCTCAGTCACGATTCCTATGCTGGAGAAAAACCATTTGCTTACCAGCAGCAAAGTAAGCGACGTTGCAGAGGGTGTACATCACTGCAACAATAAGCAGCGCCACTGGAGCGCTTTTCTTTATTGTACGGATGGGATCCTGAGAGAAATCAGTCTAATGGTCTTTTCCATTTCTTTCAAATTTACCTTGACTTCGTTCATCATGTTGAATGCATTTGCGTATCCCTCATAAGCGAATGTGATTTTCACCAACGCGTTTGCCATGGCATTCCCATTGCTTGAGGTTCCGGCGAAAGCATCCCGGAAGTTGGCGTTCGGATCAGCAACAGATGTATGACCTCCAAGAACGACGAGGCCGGTGATGCTTATGCTATGTACTCTTAGTTTTAGGTTCATTCTTGGGCCAAAATACTTACAAAATTAGTGTCCCAACCTTGATGAACCCAAATATATCGGAGAGCCAGAGAGAAAGCCGATTGCTAACAATGAGCACTATGAAGGTCAGTACCTTTCCGTGGTAATGTATGGTGGGATACTCACAAACTATGGCGAGAGTATAACTTGCGATAGCAACTCCCTTTTGTTCCCAGTCGGAGGGACTGTAGTCCGGTGACATCTTGAATGCGTACTGCGCCAGCACTTCCATTTGTTAGCCTCGTCTAGTAGTCATTTAGAGCAGGTTTACCAATTGCGTTACTACTGCTGAACGATAGCAGCACAGACTGAACAGCGAATGCTGTTGGGAAGAAGTATCGTGGCCGCGGATAAGCTTGTTCCAGATAGACAACTTCGGCTCCAGAACGCGAAGGAAAGTAGGAGGCCAACTCGAGGTATACACAGAGCGCACAACACGAGATGACAAAACCAATGAACCAAAACATCAAGGCCATGCCCACAGACCCAGCGTTTGTTAAAATTGAGGCGGCTGCGAAGATCGTTAGAACTCATCTTTGGGCCGCATTAACGTCGCTTGGAAGAGAAAAAGAAAGGATGGTGTGCTTACGTGTCGAGAAAACACCAGTACCAATCATCTGACCAATGTTCAGGAAGATGATGGTGAACCACCTAACTTTGTAGCCAAGCGGGGACTCTTGCTCGACGGGAGCACCTGTGGCTTCCTGAAAGGTTGGAGCTGACCCATTGCCACCTTGTTCTCCAACAAATGCGAGACTGCCGACTTTGAGGACGTTTGAATCGCTGGCTGGCGAGGCGACACGGACTGGATCGAGCTTTTCGGAATCTCGAGCGGCGGCCATTTTGGTCGATGGTGCGCGAGTACTTGACCTGTGGAAACAACTCCGAAGTGTAGGCGGCGCCACATGTTCAAATGTTCTTGACGCAAAGTTTTATTCCACGCCCAAGACTTTCAGGCGGCTAAACACAATCGTGCAATCTTGGTTTCAGATGACGCAATTACCCCATGCGGGGGCGGTCTGTACTACATACAACGTAAGAAACGCCCTGTTCGCTTACATTTGTAAGTGATTTGGCGGCGACTCACAGCACGACATTGTATCCTTGATAGTAGCAACAGTCAGCGTACCTCAGTTGCTGCATTTTTGAAGGCTTGTTGGTTGTAAATGAGGAAGACTCTCGCTAATGCACTTGGGTGACATCGGATGACCTTGGCGAACTCAACTTATCCGAGGTGACATTCCGCTGCTCGAGCTGGTTTACAACGTGATCGAGGCAAATAGCGGTTACATTCGGCTGATGCTCCGAACGAAAATTATCCCTGTAACGACTGCCAACTTCGGAAGCACGCTCAGATACGCCATTCTCAGGCAATGAATTCAGGTTTTGTCATCGAGAGCATGGGTTAAAATAAGCATAAATTTAAGATTTTCCAACTGCAGGCGAAAATTTAGCGTAGATATTTCAACATAGCTAGTCAACCATCGGCCGTCTTTTCCCTCGAAATAGATTTTGAAATTCTCCCTTGCTACTTCATCTAGTTCTCCAGTTGTAACCTCTTCGGCGTAAATTCCCCCTTTCCAGTATCGGCCCTACAGAACCGTATTCTCAGCGTTACATTTGATATACCTCCACACCCACGAAACTCCTTTCCGTTGCTTGCCAGAGCTCAATTACCGCAGGGGTCTTCAGTCTCTCAGCCTCAGCCGTATCCCTCCTTCTCCTTATCTTATTCTAATTGGGAACCTTGATGGAAAGATCCTCACTACAGCTGCAAAAATGCTCGCTTCTCTTTATTGTCCCGGGGGGGGGGGGGGGGGGGGGGGGGGGGGGGGGGGGGGGGGGGG
>JAJMYN010000097.1:0-105480 GCA_023087525.1 Lasiodiplodia sp. KE8368
CCCCCCCCCCCCCCCCCGCCCATGAAACGTCGTTCCAAAAAAACACACACACAGAACAATGTCGACGGATATGTGATCAGGCAACAGAGTATCAGACACGTACCTTCTGAAGCAAGGCATGCGTGTTCTTCAGGCCCCGGATCAGGAGCGGGACGGTGGTGTCGTACAACGAGTAGGCCATGGTGTGGTTTTTTGTGGTGTTGCGGCGGTGGTGGGGTAGTAGGATTGAGGGATTCAGCCTGCAACACACACACAACTCGCGGAGTCGAGCCACTGATATAGGCTGTTGTGACTCAAAAGCCTCCGCGCGGTTCCCCACCTGCGTGGTCGTTCCCCGCGCGATGGAATAAGGCAGCCTGGAGATAAAAGCGATGCCGCTTTAACGGATGTGTCATCTTGAATGATATCCTGGCGGTGTGGGATTCCGGTCGATACGGGAATTACCACGAAACGCACGCATTACAAGGCATCACGAGGCGCATTTGTGGGTTTGATGGACACCGCATTACCAGATGCCGTCGAACGAGGAGGCAGGTATCCCGTTTTGGTGACGCTTGCGGGGACCTACTTTGGATCGCGGAAACTTTGGCGGAGTTACTGCTTATGGCCGGCCTTAAAACGGCAACTCGTATCTTCTCGCTAGCCAATTCGATGCCTCGAAAATCTGACATGCATGATCGACATATTACAACGGTGGGCATTAACACGTTCCTACGACGTGCACATCGGCGCCTCGGGCCCCGTCGGCGGCCGACGTCCGGTAAGGCGCAAATGACGGTGTACTGAGGCCGCAATTCGGTGAGCTTTGGCGTCGATAACGGGAATCGGGCTAATCGAGTGCATTGTCAGGCAGAAAAGAGGAATGTCCGCCGAAGTTTCTAAGCTCTGCAGTGTGCCAACATCTGACCGTGAATTTTGCTCAGAATATGGAGCCAGAGTGGTTTCAAGGTTCGCGTCTTCCACTGTTACCTCGATCCGAATCTGCCTTGGATTGAGCACTTTCCTGATCTAGTAATTTGCCAAGCATCAACGCCCGTCAGCATCCAATTAATCAATGGTGTTGAGTTTCTCGGCCAATAGATAAGCTCGGATAAGTGGACAAGGGGGCTTGGAAGGGAGGCGGTAGTAAAGAACGCCTTCAAATTGACCAACGAATTCCGAGTCAAGGCCAAAAGAAGACTGTAACCATAGTATTCACACTGGTTGTCTCATTCTTTTCCTTCCAATCTATTTGGTCTCATTTTGCATGCACCTTGACGAGCCAGGATAACGTGCCAAGATCACACAATTTGAATATGAACTGTTCTTCTTGTACACTCTGCTTGACAACTACGAAACTGATTTCATCGTCTTGCGAGACTCTGGGGGCTGTAGAGATGATGTCGATTGATTAAAGGTGCGTCGTACGGCGATGTCCATCAAGGCGAGGAATGCGACTTCCTCTTGCGAATTCTTAAGAATGATGAGCTCTACCGTGCAATTGACATGAGCAGGTAAATCCTTTTTGACGTGGTGTTCATCTTAACCACCTCTTCGGAGCAGTCGTTGACTGGCGCCGGAAAGCCCGCAATGACCTCACCAAACATTTTGGTTCAGTGTTATAAGTCCAAGACCTATGTTGTGTTGTTGCTACCTAATCCGTGAACTGGCGGTTGGAGGAATTTGAACATTCTGCCGCCGGCCAAGTTTTTGCTCAGATTCACAGTCAAAGCAAGCGAGGGTGCTCCAAGTAAAAATGTGGTAGGATTCTTATATAAGAAATATCAATGTAACGATTCTCATTATACAATAAGTAAGGTAAACAACTCGTTTTCGTTCAAACCCTCCCCCTTTTCCAGGCCACGAATGTAGCAGTCACCAATGAGCGTGAACGCCCTCCATGTCTCGATTCTCTCATCATGATCGCTACTAATAAAACCTTTGGGACGGACTATGAAGGGCGTGATAGCACCGGGAAAGAGGAGAATGAGATCACCCTCCTTGCTGGTCTCAGGCACCAGTCCCAATCTGAAATCGTCCGTAATGCAAAGGCGTCGTCCGTACAGAAGCTCTACATCAGGATTTAACAGCGTCCTTCTTCCGGAAAATTTGCGCGGCTTAGACTCGCCAGGAGTCAATGCCCTTTGGAAGAGCCGTTCGACATAATTTTCAGTCTCGTGAAGGTGTGCATAATCGCGTTCTATATGTTCCCCCCAAACCAACTCTTTAAGGAAAATCTCTGGTGCTTCTGAGGCACGGTGTCGTCCGTAAAGCGATATGCAGCTTCCGTTTCATCCTCTATCTTCCAATCAGGTGGGCGATATTGGAGAAACAGCTGACTCGCGTTCATGGCGAAGCTAAGGCCCCGTAATAGTAGCGGAAGAGATTTTCGTTGACATGAAGGGAGATCGGCGAGGCGATTGTCCAGCAGCAGCTCGTTGGCAGACACTGGCTGGCCGGCACCATGGGTACACAGGAGCTTCATGGAACCTGTAGACAGAGCCATTGCATTCATCATTTCCACATCGTTGATTTTCAGGGAATCTTCGTTGTCCTGGATACCCAATTTGGGGCCCAGCCAGCAAACTTTTGCTGGAGTACAACCAGTCACGCCCAAGAACGTGGCGTTATCGTTGATCTGGTGCAAGATTTTCCCACTGTTCAGTTCAGAGCGAGGCCCACCAGCCGCAGAATGATTTGCTACTATGCGATCAAATGCTGCGAATCTTTCTGACTTGCTGCTCCAATCTGGCACCCAGGAAGGGAGGTCAATGCTGTAGTCGTGGCCTCCTGCTGCATGAAGGACTTCGATACCTTGACCCTTGCTGAGAAAATACCAGGCAAAGTCGACATAGATGCTGCTTGTCGAGAGGCTGTAGTTGACTGGTGGTGCATCAACACAGTCTGTAGCCAAACCAAGTAGTGCGTAGATCTTATCCTTGGGATTCGTTGCCGACAAGACACGTAGGTCGCGTAAGATGTCAATTAAACGATAATTTATGTCGTGTCCGTAGGTAAAATCGATGGAAGAACCGCCAGGGATGTTTTCCTGAGCCATCTTAATTAAAGATTGATCCCGTAGCGTGGCTTTCTTCCCAAGCTCATCAATTATACGGGCGGCGTAGTGGTTCGGGTTCCTCCGACGGATGAATAATGTTGAAAATGGACACCATACCAGAAAAAGCAATCGCCAGAGTGGAAATGTCAATGGTCCAAAGAGCACAGACACTCTGCAATGGCAAGTAGCTTCCTGTATGACCCAGGCACGGGTGAACCAGGGCTGCAATAGGAGATCGAACGCGAAGTCGGCGGTGCTTTTTGGTGGTAGATTATCCTGCGGCTCCCCTTCCGAGCATAGCCATTCTGTTCCAGAACCGAAATCTTCAGGCAACCTGATCTGGTCGTTGTACTCTCCAAGGTAAACGAAAACACTTGATGCGTTCGAGTAGATGTCGCGCATCATTTGAACCTGGTGGCCCTTCTCGTCGTCATCTCTTTGGTTGATGCAAATAGCATCAATCCAGACAATTGTGCCAAGAATATGCTGGCGCAGCCGTTTGAGGGCTCTTTCGAGGTGCTCGGTTATCGGGAAGGGTGAAATGCCTATCGTCATTGATTTCGTTGGGGGCGACGTGCCCCAAGTATAACTGAGAGCGGAGTACGGAAATGATGGTAAACCTTGCGAAAGATTCCGTACGTTTGTGTCGAAAGATATGTCGTGAAGATATATCACTTTGATGCAGGCTTCGATCGGTGCATCAAAGTCTTCGGAAGGGTGGATGAGTAGGAGTCTGATCTGCTGACGAGGGTCCTCTAGAGGGTAACGGTAGTACTTGAATCTAGTATACCACTCGCTCTTTATGTACTCGGCGACAGGAAGCGCGATGAAGTTGTCGTTTGGATGCTCGCAACCGCTGTCTTTCTGAAAGCACTGCTCACATAGATCGTATGGCTCGCAGTCTCTGCAGTGATAGCTGGCTTGGTTCTCGGGAAGGTACTCATCACAGCCATCGCAGATGAGTTGTGTGCTGAGCTCAGTTGCTGTGGTTTCAGTTGTCATGTCGTCGTTTGTTTGTTACGTGGACAGGTCGAAGGCAGAGGACCCCATGGATAGATATACGTGAGTAGTTGCCTTGCTTCAAGGTAGGCGATTTGATTCACCTGTTGCCTGCTCTTGCGCTGCTGTTGCAGCACGCACTGTGAACTGATGAGGAATGCTTTGCTACGATCACTCAGTATCGGAAGTGGCGACGAGCAGTACCACATTACTACAGTATGGCAATGGCCGATGAAACGCCCGGCCTTGCAGTCATGAGCCCTTTCAGAATATCTCCATTTGGAGAAAGTATTGGACCATTTACGTAAAAAAGGCTACCTGCATATCCCTCAAAGGGCAATCTGAACATGGCGAGGCTGACCCCAGTGGTAACTTGCTACATTGATGCCTGTTGGAGTGACGCAGAGCCAGGGTATATGCGACGAACCGTAGCTTACCACGCAGCAAACACGGGGTCACAAACGTCGCCACTGCGCCCCTTGCGTTCCCTTGGCGGCTGTTCAACCTGGACAAATCGAAGAAGCGAATGCGTAACGTCAATTTCATAACCAAGAAGCGGTTGAACGAGGGGTTTTACCCCTTGCCTCAAGTTTCTGCCTTGTACGATTTGCTTCAGCTTGCGTGACATTTCCTTATGACACTTGATACCGCCATATCCGATGCGCAGTCAATGCGACCGCATGGAAACGCCCCGACAAAAACGTAAGGGTGATCCCGTCCCGCATGTGGGGCTGCGGAGAATCGGTTCATGGGAAACTCCATGACGCAACCACGCGGGTAGCCGTCTCGAGAGCTGCGTAAGAGGTAAGATATACTGCTCTGTCATACTTTTTTATATGATCACATGGGTCATTTTAAACAGTCTTTTCATATCGTAGGCAAAGTATGCTACCTAAGAGCTGTGTGTACTTGTGGCAGCCTCTATCGTCTGCTTTATGTGAGCCGTCGCATGAAGCGCACTTTATAGGGATCGAACAATCATCTAAACCTGGTTTCTTCAATATCTTCACTATAATTGAGGCGCGAGACTGCCGTAGGGTGATTCGTTTGCCACGGTGAAATGCGTGATAGTCGGGACGTTCGCGTTAAAGACGCGCTAAGGGTTGTGTACCCGCACTCGTTATTGTCATCTGCAAAAATTGAAAACTTGAGAAAATCAAAAGAAGAGTTTTCATGTGTGGATTGCAGGTAGGAATGACTGTTGTCGGGGGGGAACCGTGTCACACGTAACCAGGTGCATTACGCTGTGCGCCGCATGAGATGCGGCACCAAAGGGACGGCGCGGCATAGCCAGGCACATATCGACAGCCTAGGCGGCAAGGTAGCATTAGGCGCGCAATCAGGCAACACTGGACCCCGAGGCTCTACGACCACCCGTTCCAGGCAGAAGAGTCAGCATGGCTATCGATGCCCAGACTACCCCATGGATGCCTAACCAGGAGCAACCTAACGACTGTGAACACAATCCAGCACTACCACTAGCTTCAGTAGCACCAGCGCTGTCATCTATTAGGTACTTTAAGACCTTTTCAGCGCGGGTTTGCTGCAGCTTGCGCCCGAGTTGATCCGTCTCACACCACAGAGTGCCGGCTGACCTTCAGTCTAGCTACTGCTGGCTGCTTGGCTGCCTAGCTTTACCTGGCCACAGGCCTCAAGACGCCCGAATCACCCTTATCCACGGCTGCACACGCATTCATCTATCACTTCCTCTTCTACTTGTGAGCCTTTATATATGCTGGTCGCCCTGCTATCTGGGTGGTTCTTTCCGCTTGTTTAAACTTTTTGTTCGCATGACTAAACGGACGTATCTTGAATATTTGACATGAACTGTCAAAGCTTCAGCAATATGATGGGGGCCAATCAACAGCATCCGCAGTTGCAGCAGGTCATCCTCACCCAGCTACGTCGGTCACATCGCCCACAGCCTGGACAATGGCAGTCGACTCTGACCGCAGAACAGCGTGCAGGCGTGCTCTGGAATATGTAAATTGCTATACTGCCCTGCTATCACCTTGGTGCGACTAACACGAGCCTCAGTCATACCGCAATTAGGCTTGCCAAACCTGGTATACCAGATCAGCAAGTCTTGCAAATGGCTTTCCGAAATGAAAATGACCGATTCATTAAAGCACGGAGTAAAGTAAGCCAATGTGTCTTCACTCGATTGTCATTCTGTCATTTAATGTTCCATCTAGGAAGACTATGTCAGATTCATCAAGAGCTTGGCTCAACAATTCCAAAACATGCGTCAACAGAACATTCAGACAGTGCAAACAACCACAATGCACCCTGAAAACAACGTCGCAAATCCGCAACTGGGCACGATACACCAGGTCTCCAACCCCAGCGGACTTAACCGGGGCCAAACCGTCTTTCAGCAGCCGTTTTCTCTACAACTGGAGCACTAGATGTAGTCGACTCCGATCATGATGACCCAAAGCTCCTCGATCATAGCTATGGGGAATCCCATGTATCAGCCCCAGATCCAGCAACATAATATGCCCCAAAAAGGGACCCCTGATGGTGTCACAGGCGGTGCCGGCTTTGCCTTTTCTGAAATCACTAACCAGCAAGCTAGCTTCATCAGCTCCACCCAGGAAGGACATGGTTTCGTACCTGCGAGCAACAATGCTAGTACTAATCTGACAGGTGGTTTCACTCTGGCTCCTCCCACATTCACGACGGTGTCTAAATTACCGCAAGATGATCATCGTGCTCCATTCCCAGGACAGTTCCAGAACCCCCCATCTCCCGCCGCGCAGGAATGGCAGCGGCAAAAGCTTCAAGAAGATGCTTGTAACGAAGCTATCGACAATCTCATGGTGCTTGTGGGTCTGGAAAAGGTCAAAGAACAGGTTCTCGGCATCAGGGACAAGGTCGAAGTCTACAAGAAGCAAGGGGCGGATATAAAAAAGGAGCGGTTCAACGTCATCTTCCAGGGTAACCCTGGAACGGGTCAGTCTTCTTCTCCTTTCCTCCTCAGATCTGCATACCAGATACTTTGACTGCACTCGCTGGTGGCTTATACCTGCGTGTAATAGGAAAAACCACCGTTGCTCGCTTATACGCCAGTTTTCTCGAGTCGATCGACGTCTTAGACTCTGAATACGTCGAGGAAACGTCTGGGAGCAAGTTGGCAGCCGCAGGAGTCTCAGGTGCACAGCGGATCCTGAATGAAATAATAGAGGACAATGACGGCGGGGTTCTCTTCATCGACGAAGCCTACCAGCTTGTCGCTCCGCACGTGTCCAGCGCGGGACGCCAAGTGCTCGATCTCATCCTTACAGAAATGGAGAATAATATAGGGAAGCTGGTCGTCATCTTCGTCGGCTATGCTAAGGACATGGAAAAGCTATTCGAGCATAACCCGGGCCTGCCCAGCCGCGTCCCGTACACACTGCACTTCGAGGACTTTAGTGATGAGGAGCTTTGGCGCGTGCTGTGTGACAGCATTGGTAAAAAATATAACGGGAAGATGGAGGTCGAGGGTACTGTGGATGGGCTCTACATGCGCGTCGCTATCCGTCGTCTTGGTCAAGGTCGGTGTAGTAGGGGCTTCGGTAACGCCCGAGCGGTTGAGAACCTGCTGGCTCAGATGGCGGGGCGTCAAGCAAAGCGCTTGAAGACACAAGAGAGGAGTGGTGGCAGCCCGGATCACTTTTTTCTGACAGAGGATCTTCTCGGACCAGATCCTACCAGTTTCCAGAGCGCGGCTTGGATGCGGCTGCGAGAATTGATCGGGCTAGATTCAGTCAAGCAGTCGGTCCGCAACATGATCTCCATGGTCGATCAGAACTACCGGCGTGAAATGGCGGAGATAAAGCCCCTCCAGGTGTCGTTGAATCAGGTGTTTGTCGGATCACCAGGGACGGGTAAGACGACGGTAGCGAAACTGTACGGACAAATCCTAGCCGACCTCGGTCTCCTCAGCAAGGGTGACGGTGAGAAACAGCCTTGTCTTCTTTCTAAACGCGGGCTAATCATCATATGCAACAGTCGTGCTCAAGAACCCTTCCGATTTCATCGGAGACTGCGTTGGCAAATCGGAGTCTAATACACGCGGCATCCTCGCCGCCACAGCCGGCAAGGTGCTCATCATCGACGAAACGTACATGCTAGACGGCGGCGGCGGTGGCACGGGTGACGCCTCGGCGCACCACCAGGACTCGTTCAAGACGGGTGTCATCGACACACTCGTGGCCGAGGTCCAGGGCACGCTTGGCGAAGACCGCTGCATCATCTTGGCCGGCTACGAGGACAAGATGCAAGCCATGTTCCGCAACTGCAACCCAGGCCTCGCTCGTCGATTCCCCATCGAGAGCGCCTTCCGCTTCGAAGACTTCAACATGGACCAGCTGATGCAGGTGCTAGAGCTGAAGATGCGCGAGCAGGATATACGAGCCACAGAAGGTGGACTCGACGCCGCACGCGACGTGCTGGGCTGCACGTTGATGCGGCCGTCATTCTCCAATGGCGGAGAAGTCGAGCGGTGTCTGGCGGCGGCGAAAGCCAACTATCAGGCACGACAGGCGAAGAGGCCCGTGGCCGAGCGCGAATTGGACACGCTGCTCGAGGCAGAGGACTTCGATCTAGACCACGGAAGGACGGCAGATAGCAGGAAGATGCTGGAGGGGCTCGTGGACGAGGCCATCGTCGAGAAGCTCGAGGAGTGCCGGCAGATCTGGCAAGCGGCAAAGCAACGCAACTGCGACCCCCGCGACCTTGTATCCACCCGCTTCGTCTTCAAGGGCGGCCCAGGCACCGGCAAGTCCACCGTCGCCCACACCATGGGCGCTCTCTTCCACTCCCTCGGCCTCCTCGCCTCCCCCGCCGTCATCTCGTGCTCCCCCGCCGACCTAATTGGCCAGTACGTCGGGCAGACGGCGCCCAAAACCCGCGCGCAGCTCTCCCAGGCCCTCGGCAAAGTCCTCGTCATTGACGACGCCCACCACCTGCACAGCAACAGTGCCTTCGCCGCCGAAGCCCTCGCCGAGCTCCTCGCCTTCCTCGCGCACCCCCAGCACGCCAACCGCCTCGTCGTCGTGCTGGCCGGCCACACCAACGGCATCAACGCCCTCATGGCCGGCGCCCCCGCTCTCGCCGCTCACTTCCACGACGAGCTCGTCTTCGCAGACCTCAAGCCGCAAGCCTGCATCGCCCTTCTCGCCCGCGAGCTCAAGCGCTTGGCTATCCTCGACCTGCCGCGCGACGATGATGATGGCAAGGAGGATGGTGATGCGCTGACGCCGACGCCGTTCCTGGCCGACCCTCAGCACCGCGGGTACACGGCGCTGGCGGATGCTTTCGCGCAGCTGCGCCGCCTCCCCTCGTGGAGCAACGCCCGTGACGTCCGCGCGCTGGCAACGCGTATTGCCCGCGCCCACATGATCGCTGCTGCTGGTCGTAGCAGTTGCTGCCGTGACGGCAACGCCGGCGGGGGGCTGCTGTTGCCAGCGCTAGATGAGGTCGTGGATAGGTGTGCGAGGGAGATGTTGAGGACGCAGAGGGAGCGGTGTGAGGGCGGCGGTGGTGGCGTGGTGCAGCGGCGGCGACGACAACTCCGGCAGCAGCAGCAGGAAGAAGAGCAGCAACTGATGAAGGCTGAGATGGCTGAAGCGCCGCCGCCACCGCCGGTTGAGAAGGTGGTGACGCAGGCTGTGGATGAAGGGAGGACGGCGGCGGAGGAGACGAGGGCGGGGGATGGGGAGGCTGAGGTGGGCGAGGATGAGGGCGAGGATAGCGATGAGGATGAGCGGTCGGATGAGGATACGCAGGCGCTACTGCAGCGGATTGGGCGATGCGAGGCTGGGTATCTGTGGAGGAAGGAGGGCGGCGGGTGGCGGTGCGAGGGTGGGTCGCATTATGTCAGTAATGAGCAGCTAAATGCTCATACTTAACTGGAAATGTGAGACCGCTACACCAAGTTGGTAAGGGAAAACAATGCTGTGCATGAACGAGACACACGTTCCGGCTGGGGCGGTCACCAAGCTAATGATAGCCACAATGACGACAATAAAGACAGTGAATATGTTCTTACCAGAGAGAGTAAAAGACGTAGATAGGCAAAAAAAAAAAAAAAAGTTCATGGATACTGTCCTGAGTACGGTCCAATGAGTACGAGACTTTTTTTTCATCGGCAACTTTTTTATAAGGAACTTTTGCCAATATCTTGAAAACAGGCTCTTAACTATTGGATGGTCCCAGATAGTGTACACTGTATCGAAATTCTCCATGTGAATAGATCCAAAGCGGCATGCCGTACTCTACTGACCTGACCCTATTGGGTATTCTGTCCTCGTATCACCGACGAGTCTCTACTCCCATCTCATATGCCTCTAACCTCCCGTTCAATTCTACAATATGAGTATCCGTGCCCATCTCGACGACCCCTGAAGCCGTTGCGGCCTGGTTAGCCGGCACGTCCGCGGAAGACCGCCTGCGCCGACGCCGCAGCAAAAACGTCACCACTGCAACCGCTGTGATGCCGGCTACCGCCGCGCCCACTGCAATGCCAATCTTTGCACCGACGGTCAAATCGGAGGATGACGTCGCCACGGCCGCTGTTGGCGAAGCTGAGCGCATGGTAGTTGCAGTGGCACTAGCCCGGGCTGCGGTAGCAGTGTCGGATGTAGGAGACACGATCGGGGAGGAAGAATTAGTGGTCCGTGATGTTGGTGTAGATGACGATGTCGAGGATGAAGACGACGAGTTCGCCTTGATGAAGAATCCACGGCTGCTTAACTTGCCGTTGACGAAACCGACCGGGTACGACGTCAGCCCGGATATACCGCTGGATAGCCGAAGCGCGAACTTCGAACTTCGCTTTATTTCGGCTGTGTCGATGTTGTCTCCTTCTCCAACGGTCCATTGGTAGACTCCAGTGTTTGGTTGTTCAGCTAATCATCATTAGTATCGTCATGGTGGACTTGAATGAGTTACTGACTTAAAAGGACCCCGATAACTATCTCATCTTCCATATCCCAGTGTGTCACACGCAGGTTAATGTTTGTCAGCGCAGTAGTCCATGTTATGGTGACATTTTCCCCGATTGTAAAAGTTTGGGAGAGGTCGTTCTTGTCATTTGATGGGTTCGTGAACTGATCTGCCAATACGCTGTAGGGGAGATGTGAGAGCGCTAGGAGTAGGAGTTGGCAATACATGAGGACATTCGGCATGATCAACCTCAGCGCTTCTCTATACGAGGCTAACAGTGACTGAGTTTGTACACGTCGACTTCAGAGTGGCTCACTGAGGGAACTGAGAGAGGACAAACGACTGGTTGATTCACAAGACGTAAGAGTAGGCTTGAATTTATCTATCAGAGCCTCAATGTTGGTGCTCTTGGGGACGTTACTCGATTTAGATGCACGCCGACACCATTCAGTTCGTGAGGTTACACAGCACCACGCGGCTGCAAATCTACGCCTATATCTTTCTAGCTTATCGTTGCTTAGAGCACTGACGGTATTTATTTTTGTACTGCGTTGGATGAAACGCGGAGTAGTTGCTCAGTGTCTTGCGGTTTTTTCCTTTATCGGTAAGATTTCCGGGCGCTAGGATCGGCATGTTGCTCGATATAGCATTCAGCTGTCTACCGTAGAGATTGGCGTTCAGCCCCCACTCATCTATACACCGTACCTATCGGAAAGGATTCCCGGCCCTTTACCTTAATGTGTAGAAACCGAGTTCTTAGTCGCCGGAAGTGAGTACCTTCGAAGAAAGGTCCACTTTAAAGAGGCGTTTGGAAGAAAAACAAATATGAGACAGGCCATGTATCTCTGTTGCGACCCTGATCGGTGAGCATGAATAACGTCACAGGTATACATGGGCGAAGAAGTAGGATATGCAAGTCAAATTAATAGACAACAATCATGCGAATATTCCAATCCTCCCTCCGGGTATACTAAGCTCTCAACTACCGAAATTCAAGTCTCCTAAAAGAGAACCACCATGGGCCAATCCCCCCCGCCTACACAACGTTTCCGCGCACCTGCTTGATCGACTTCACATTCAAGTTCCTCCACAGCGCCACGCTCGCCAGCGCACCACACAGAATGCAGACAGACGTAATGCACATGATGCGCTGCGAGTCGCCGTAAGCCCTGTTAATGCCATTCCGCTCGGGGGAGCCAACGGCATAGCTCGTCTGGACGGTGATGTCCGAGTAGATGGACGCGACGTCGGTGCCCTCGGGGGTGTACTTGACGAGGTTCTTGTAGAAGGTGCCGGTCCAGATAGCCGCCGCGATACTGCCACCGATAGCCGAGCCAATGCTGCCGAAGAGATCGAGCACGGCCATGATGACGGCAACGTGCTGGTGGTCGGACGGACTCAGCATGGCCATCTCGCCGCAGATGACGATGGGGCCGCCAGCAAACGCGACGAAGATCTGCGTCATGACGATGTACCCGATGCTCTGGCCGGCCTGGCGGAAGTGGATCATCAGGCCAACGCCGAGCATCATGAGCGGGACGAGGAAGTAGAGCGCCCACGGCTTGAAGCGGCCGGTGCGGTAGACGAGGGCGGAGACGAGGATGGACGAGAAGCACGAGAGGGTCCTGTAGATGTTGCTGATGTACGTCGTCTGCGCGACGCCCGTGCTCCACACGACCATCAGCATCGACGTGAAGTACGACCCCCACACCATCGAGTTCGCGAAGACGAACACGAACATCAGGCCGCCGAAGAAGACGGTGCGGTCCGCCAGCAGCTTGAACGGGATGAAGGTGACCGGAGCCAGGTACCGCTCCCACAGCACGAACGCGCCGACCAGCACGCCGCCGACGACGATCATGGCGATGATCATGGGCGACCGCCAGCCGTCGGCCTGGTACGAGTACAGCGAGAAGGGCAGCAGGAACAGCGCCATGCCCGCGCCCAGGATGATGATGCCGAAGAGGTCGATGTCGATGATGAATTTCCACACTTCTTGCAGGGTGATGTTGCGGACCTTGCCCTGCGGCGCGAGGACGCCGAGCTTCTCGGCCTTGTGCTGGTTCCACAGGAAGAGGAAGATGAGCGGGCCCAGCACGAAGGGGGCGACGATGGCCCACAGGCCGATGCCCCAGCGCCAGCCGATGCCGCCGGTGGCGAGGACGCTGCTGGTGATGGGGCCGGCGGCCCAGGTGGTGAAGATGTACGGGCTGGTGGCGAAGGACAGCATGAGCGCTCGGCTCTTCAGGGTCGAGGTGTCGGCGACGTAGATGGTGAGGACGTAGCTGACGCCCTGGGAGCTGTTGGGGACTGGGTCAGTGGTTGCGCTGGGTTGAGGTCTGCGAGTGGTGCTTTGCTTACCCGACGGAGTAGAAGGTGTAGGCGGCGGCGTAGGTGGTGACGTTGTTGCAGGCGGCCATCATGATGAAGCCGAGCATCCAGATCAGAAGCATCAGACCGAGGCCCTGCGGGCGACCCCAGGCGTCGAGGACCTTGGCCAGGGGAAGCTTGAACAGACCGGCAATGATGTTGGCCATGATGCTGGTTGCGGCCGTCAAAGAGTGCATTTGGAATGAACTGGTGACGAAGGGAGTGAAGACGCCGAGGGCGACCTCCTGGATCGAGGTGACGACATAGAAGAGCCAGATGCTGCGTGGTGGTTAGTGGACAGAAGTGCTGTCTGGCTGAGGGCAAGAAACTTACAAGAGATAGGCAATGGCGATGTGCAGCTTGCTCCAGACGGCCGTGACGGCCTCGACCTTCTGAACACCAGCCTGGGCATCCTTGTCGATCAGGTCGCTGATGTTGTCCTTCTCGAGAGCGGCGTCCTGCTGGGGCTCAAAAGTCTTGTCGTCGCCGGCTGGCCGAATCGGAGCGGGCTCCTCCACCGGCAAATCCGCCGTCTTTTTGGAGAAGAGACCCATGGCTGTCGCGCGGGGGATCGGCAGGTCGACTGATCAGAGACCAGGTGGGAGACTGCAAGAACACCACAAGAGCGTCCTTCGAGCTGAGAGGCAATGATGGGCAGAGAGCGAAGAACGGAGGTCAGATTTTCATTACAGCTAGATATATAGGCCTGAATGCAGGGCCAGACGCGCCGCTGCCGGCAGAAGCTTGTGTGCCATCGTTCCACCCGAGATTCCTTGGCGCACTCTCGACCGCGAGCTCTCCCGGCGATGGCATACATATACGGACAGCATTGGCGCTGTATGCATCCCCTGGTTGGTCGCCGATTCGGCAGGAGCGAAGACGGGTTCATGTGGTGGAGAAGCAGGCGCCACGGCAGAGATTTTATCTGATCTGCGCCCACTTTTATCAATCTTATCAATCAATCTATTGGTCGCCCGAACGCGAGGGGTAGCGATCCTTCGGCAAAATCCATGCCCAGCCCGATGCCGACCGACACCTGCTCCTCCTTCGCGACCCGTTTCCCTTCTTTTCCTCATCGCCGCACGCCAATTCCATCGCCCGCCGTCTGCCCATCGACCCATCGATCCATCTGGCCATCAACCGACCGACCGACTGTGTGACCACGCGTCGTCGCCACTGCCGCCTCGTAGTTGCTGCGTTGTTTTGCGGACGCCGTGCTCGGAGGCTTGAAAGTTGCGCGGCGCGAGCTCCGGCTGCGCATAAGCCGGCTAGCTTCTACTAGCCATCTACATACTCAAATTGGGAGCTGTAGTAGGTCATTCCGTGGAAGATCTGGGGTCTGTAGAGCATACTCCTGTGGTTCCCCTCGGTGTACCTGCTGCTTCGCCGGTGCTCCAGATCACATCGATCTGAGAGCACGGCAGTGCGATTCGCGATCCTGCTTTGATTTGCGATACAACTTTTTACAACTTCAAGCGTTGTGCTAGGCTCAAGACTGGTGCGTGGCGGCAAAGGGCAGGTACATCGAGTTAAAGGTGCTACTTGAACCCCTCCAATCAGCGAGCTTCGGGTTGGTGGAAGAGCCGTGCAAATCTGTTGGCGGGCGCGCATCTATTTGCTGGGTCCTTCTCGCAGAATCTCCATTTGTGTAATCACGTCAACTATCTGTTACCCATTCTGCTCTTGTTCTTGGCTAGCCAGGCTTGCATTCAAGTATATGAGGGCATCTCTATCGCACAATTCTCAAGCTCCCTACTTGTGCTCCTCCAAAGTCAACAATACTCACAACCCCTCCGTTGAAATTTCCCCCAAGGGCTCCTCTACTGCTATCTCTACCTATCCTGTCACGCACTCCGGCTCGAGACGCGCACCGGATCGACCTCCATGGAACGAAATTTCCTGCATTCCGCATTCCATAAATTGTTTCCGAGAACGAAAGCACCAAAGAAACATCGTCCTTTCCCCCCATCGACGTATGGACGTGCTCTAGTAATGCGAAATTGCGATAATGCAGGCTGCGTCTGTGAAAAGCTTGATATTTCTTTTACAGGCCTGTCACAAGAGAGTATCGTCGAGATTATGCACAGACCGTGCCCACAATGTCTTACGTTTGAAGATGTTGCTCAAAATCTTTGCTCAATATGTCATCATTTGCGACTTCGGCACCTCATCAACTGCCTATTGGTGCCGGACGCGCTTTACAGCGGGTACGACTTCCCATATCTGATGGTCACCATAGGATTACCAGAAAATCCCACGCTTTCTAAAGGCTGCCCTCTCTGCGATATTTTCCGTCATATTTGCTGGATAGACGACGAATACCTGGCCAAAGAGAGACCGCAACCAGATGGCAGCAGATATCCAGAGATGACGCTCTGGTGGAATGACCCCCACGGAACTAGTGGAAGCATTTTGGTCTCACGGCCAAACAAGCCTACTCGGCACTTGCGTGTATCTACTCCCGAGGATGTTCTCGATCGTGTTCAGAGAGAAATCCAGTGGAACTTCGTCAACGACTGCTTGATCGAGTGCACAAAACAGCACGATAAGTGTAGTGAACAATACCTTGAGCAGCCAGATGTGATCCGGCTCATTGATGTGGAGCGGAGAAAATTGGTCAGGATGAGTGGAAATTGCAAGTTCGTAGCCTTGAGCTATATCTGGGGATTGAATCCAAATCCTACGAGCCTTGTCTGCAGGAATAGTAACGCTAAGGACCTTGAGCGAAATGGCGCATTGGATGCTAAGAGCCTCCCGCGAACAATCGAAGACGCAATTCAGGTTTGCAGAAAAATTGGGGAGAGGTATCTTTGGGTTGACCGTCTTTGCATCGTCCAAGACGATCTTTCTTCAAAACATGATCAAATTGAGGCTATGGCGAATATATACTCTTCCGCCTACCTCGTTCTTGTTGTCCTTGACGGAAACATGGAGACCGGCATCCCAGGAGTACAGCAGAGGCCGAAAGAAATGCAAATGCACGCGGAAATAGCCGGACTGAGCTATGTCAACCAGCTCCCGACTCCCAAGGAACTGATCGATCATTCCGACTGGGCAACACGCGGCTGGACTTATCAAGAGTCGGTCCTTGCGAGACGCAAGCTCTATTTTAGCGGGGCTCAAGTCTTTCTTGAGTGTAACACTGATGTTCAAGAGGAGGATACAGTGTGGCGGGGGAAACATGACAAAAACCGAGGATCATTCTTGAAAGAGCGTGAATGGTCAATGGAAAATTGGCAGCATCACTTGTTCATGTATACAGGTCGATCCCTGAGCTATTCATCGGACATCTACAATGCCATCTCAGGGATATCAAATGCACTCCTCTCCGAACCAGCCAGCTGGCTTTACGGATTACCCAAAAGAAACTTCGACGAGGCACTTTTGTGGTACAGCAAGCTTGAGCAGGGGTATCGAACTTCTGACAAAACATTGCTCCCAAGATGGTCTTGGTCTTCAGTTAATGGGCAGATAAAGCACCCGCGATTGGGCGAACTTGTCCCTAAAGGCCTCAAATCTGCATATGTTGGTACGATGGTGGCCTGGACATACCAGGAGGAAGATTGCCCGTCGAGCCCGAAGTTCGTTCCAGTTCGGCAGAGCAAATCCGTGGCCTACGTCAGGCCGAGGAACGATCGCTACCGGCTGATTTATAGCGCAAAAACCGTTACTGGGAGCCGTGAAGACTGGGATTATAGGCTTTCTGTCTGCGGGGTCTACAATGATTGCCAGAGACTGTACGGAGCAATGTCGAACGAGAGCTCATCAAAGTTGCTCTGTTTTGGGATAGCTTGGAACCAAGGATGTATCGATGTGGAGTGGCCTTTCCCTGATCTCACTAAGCGCACATTCCACGAACTGGGAGCGGACCTCGAGAGGCAGTGGCAAGAAATAGACTATCTGGAGCGAGATATCGTCCTCTCTTCTACTCGAGAACAACAGGCCTCCGAACTAGAGATCCGAAAGTCACTGGATAGAACGACTTTAAAAGGCCGAGCCCAAACTTCTCTCTTTACTGTCAAGGAGGGAAGTAGAAATTTAGAATCCGCGGGACTTTCGATGATAATCGACAATCGCGGCCGGCCTGTGGGGCTTATGCACAACGTTGACAAGAAAAGAGCAAACGTCGAGCGTCGAGTAAGTGGCTTCAAGGATATTCCACTAATTGCGTTGTCAATTGGATATTTCGAAGGACCTTACGAGATTCGCGATATTCTTTCGGAATTCTCCTCCGAAGATCGTGATAGGGAATATTTATGGAGGCGTGTGGAATCATACCATCACGTCATTAGTTATCCTCAGGAGGAGATTGGCGACATGTGTGAGGCATTTGGTCCCAATGGCGTGGATATATCATACATTGACTCACAAGGGAGCGCTCTGGCATTTATTCCAATTGTTCATGTCATGCTAGCGGAGTGGGATGGACCTGTAGCACGTCGAATCAGCATTGGATGGGTTTTCCTTACGAGGTGGGTTAAGTCGAACCCACAGTTCAAGACTGTATATTTGGCCTAGGTGCATCATGTTTTCTTAATATCACGGGCTTAATCTGTTTTTCTGGTTCTTGTTTGTTTTCATTTTTATTCATGTTAACTCTCCCCATGGACATTTTCGTAGGAAGAAAAAGACAAATTGTACGTATCTCATACTCATAAATTGAACAGTTCTATTTCCCTTCCCACCTAAATTCCTTCCATCAAGAATCCAATGCGAAACATCTCTCACTGCTCTCCTCCCTGTTCCCCCACCAATACGGCATCGTCACAATCTTCCCAGCGCCAAAAAACAAGAAAATCAGCAACATATTAAAATTGAACCCCGCATCAAACGCCGCCGCGAGGATGTAGTTCCATCGCGCCCACAGATCGTACCGCCGGCGGTAAGCCCAGAACATGACGACGAAGCCGCCAAGGAAGCTGCTGGTGTATCCGGTGCTAATGTTGCCGTAGAAATGCGCCATCGTCGAGAAGAAAATAGTCGTATTGCAAAGGTTGAACTTGAGGCGGGGGAAAGCGCGGTGCAAGCCGTAAATAATGCACGGAGCCAGGACGCCAACGAGGAAGCCGTAGGGCAGCACGCGGTAGATGTGCTGCTCGAACAAACGGCGGGGGCCGATTAGGACGTACTGCACGCCCATGGTCAAATTCGACGTCAAGCTCTGCGCGGTCCACTGGTGCGACGGGTCCTCGAGCTTGCCGGTCAGGTAGTCGAACTTGGTATCGAGCACCCAGCGCACGACGGCGTAATTGACCGGAATCCCCAAAAACGAGCCGAAGACCTGCGTGAAGAACACCGTCTTGGGCGGGATGTGCATGTAGTGCCCGATCTTCATATCCTGCAAATTATACTGCGCGCGGTACCACGCATTCCCCGCAATACTCCCGTACACGGACGCGCCGGTCGGATTCTTGAAGCCGGAAATCGAATTCACCATCAATCCGTACAGCAGCTCGTTCACCGTCCCGATCGGCAGCTGGAAGTTCGACAGCGCGTACAGCCAGCCCAGCGGCACGACGAGGATCGCGCCCGTGCCGATGGCGACGAAGTAGGTCCAGACGGGGATGAAGAGCTGGCCGCACGCGACGATAGTGACGAGCGAGACGAACGACGCGGCGAACAGCGCGAGGAACCACCAGAACGGCACCTCGTCGTACGCGCGCTGCAGCACGCTGAGCTGGTCGTCGTACTGCTCTTGGATGCGCGCGCCGCGCCGCGTCGTGCGTTCGCGGACTTTCGCGAAGGTGGCGCAAAGCTGGTCCCAGCCGAAGAGTAGCATCCAGACGATGGCCGAGGTGTAGGCGGCGTAGTCGAAGAACATGTTCCAGAGGACTTGCGTGCTGACGAAGGGCGGGCCCAGCTCTTGGTAGGCGGTTTCGTTGAAGGTGACTTGGGGCGTGAGGAGGCTTGTTGTGGGGTAGGAGGTTCCGTTTTCTGGGAAAGGGGGGTTAGTTGTATGGTGTGGAGTCTAAACGGTAAAAGTGCATACCGAGGAAGAGACGGTTGGACATCAGATTGTGGTGCCATTGGCCCAGTCCTCCGAACTTGGCCGCCGGGAGCAAGATCCAGCAGCTGCAGGCGAAGGCGGCGAACATGACGACCTGGGTCCACCACGGCGTGAGGAACAGGTTGTAGTTGGTCGAGATGTTGCTCCAGTCCAGCGACAGGTTCAGGAAGCCCATGCCGCCGAAGCCCGCCCCGACGAAGTTGGCGACGGCGTTGTGCGGCGCCACCCAGCACAGGAAGGCCAGGGAGCCGAGCATGGGGAACACGAACTCGGGCAGAAACTGCCAGAGGATGACGGCCAGCAGCACCAGGAAGAAGACTTTCGACTGCTTGCGGGACAGCGCGGTGGGGTTCTCGCGCTGCTGCTTCTGCGTCTCGAAGAGGGCCGTCTGGCAGAGTCTACGCATCATCGTCAGCTCCATTCGCGAAGACGCTAGAACTACACAGAGGCAAAACTCACGCTGTGAACCATGGGAACTGCGGGTCGTAGATAAGAAATTGCCGAGCAATAGCCGCAAAGGAGTAGCCGGTCCACACGATACCCCACATGAAGAAGATGGCCACGGCGGGGTTGACCTTCGTGTCGAAGTACAGCTCGGCCATGGAGATGGGGGCGTAGCCGAGGTTGTACGTCGCGCCTGACGCCGCCGAGATGGTGATGAGTACGTGCTCCTTGACGCTGAATGGGCCCGGGTTGAGGTTGAAGCCCCAGTTCGTGAACGGCACGCGCACTTGCCATGCTGGGAGGACCTTGGCCATCCAGGCGCCGGCGTAGCTGGACGCGATCTGCACGAAGAAGACTGAGTACGGGGCGTAGGTCGTCCGGAAGTGGCTCATCATGCTGAGGAAGGCTCCGGGCACGACGAAGATGATGGTCAGGACGAAGTAGCGGAAAGTGAGCGTCGGCAGCGTCGGGTCATCGTGCAGGCTGACGATGCGGCGGACATAGGGCGGGATATCCTTGAGGCGTGGGCCATTTTCGTCGATTGCCTCTTCGTTTTCGCCCGTCTGAGTTGTGAAGACGAACGGCGGCTTCTCGAGATCGGATACCGCAGGGGTGGGCTCGCCAGATTCCTCGGACTTCTTAGAATCCTGAATCAATTGTAAGTCTGGGTACTCCGTGGGAGAACGTTGGTTGCCATACCGTTGCTGCGTCTGCAGTCTGCGGTTGCGGTGTCGGAGCCATGTCGATCATGCGGCTCGCACTAAAAACGCCGCAAGGATGTGGTTGCGGGAGCCAAGTAGATCAAGCCAGGGCAAGAGAAGTCTTGAAATCTTAAATGGATCACCCAGCACAGCGACTATGCTTGGAAGCGGCACAGCGCAGCACGCTACAAAGGTTGCAAATGGTGTCATCGGCGGTAGTCGTATTGGTCGTGTTTGTATCACCATAGTTCGTCGATCGTCGTGCGTAAAAAAAAGGACCTCCTTCCCCATTTGAGCCTATACACCGCGTAGCCCGCAGCACCTGATGTGGCGAACTGTATGATTTCTCAGCAGCACCACACAAATTTGGTTCTCGAAGGCGGGCTGCGGGTGGGAAAATATGCGTGCGTGAAGCTGGATTGCGACTGATTCCGGCCGTAGTGACACTGAGTCGACAAGTGACGCGACAGGCTTGACACTGACATTGACAAAAAGTCAGTTTGTTGGGTCACGATACTGCTAGTACATAATTTTTATTGCGCAATTGGAAAAATTTCAGTGCGAGTCAGGAGAGAACGGCTTAGCGCAACTCATCAAGCGAGCTTCGTGCATCCATCGCTCTGCGCCTTCGTCAACGAAAGCTCCACCATGTTGCGTATGAAGAGCAGAAAAATCAATCGTCGATGTGTTGAGTAGTGGAGACGGGATCGATCAGATTGCTTGCTCTGGACCTTTTAAAGTTACTGATGTCGAAGTAGCAGTCTACTATTTGGCAAGCTGATCCACCACTTGATTGCGCACTGATAGAATCTAGTGGATAGCGGTGTATATTGCTGTTGGAGGCCTATTAGCCTTGTGGCGATTGACACCGTGTTGCACGACATGGGGAGCCAAAGCCAAAAGGGATTGCGGAGAACACGTGAAAGTCACGTGGCTTGGGCCGCCTTGGTTGACTTTCTCATCATGAAAAGACGGTGATTGAATGTCTTTCCATCCTGACTCTTGCTTCGAAGCTCGAATCGTGCACCTGTAAGCCTAAACCACCGGAATTGGGGGCGCGATTCAGTGATCAGCGGCAACGTATTATGCCGAGGTCACCGGCGGAATGTCACGTAAATCCTCCGTAACCACCTCTCACTCTCCCAATGCGTCCATCCCAGCGACAAAGCCCCGCCTCGTGCCAACTCTGCAGGACGAAAAAGCTAAAGTGCGATCGCACACATCCATGTTCCAACTGTTCCGCCCGTGGTGTCACATGCACCTTTCTCCAGCAGCCCAGACCCGGACGCCAGACAGAGGAGAGGCACGATGTTGGCAGTACGGAATCAATCCTCGCTCGCCTTGATCGGCTGGAGCGAGAAATGGCGGCCATGAAAGCCGAGCGTCTGCCAAATATTCCTTCGGTACCTCAGCAAACCACCCAATCAGGGCCGAGTACTCATTCCCCAGGGCCACGGAATGGCGAAGGACATGGCAAGGAGTACATGTCGTTTGAACCTGTTGGAATGCATGAACGCTCGCTTGTGTTCCGGAAGGAGTCCGAATTAACAGTGAGCGCCGCCGAGAACTACGTCGACGCTCGGCCAGCAGTCTCGGCATACGACCATGTATTGTCGTCCATTGTACTCCCCTCAGAAGCCCATGCCGTTTTCATGTTCAACACGTACATGAAAAGCGTGGAGCACCACCACCGCGTCATCCATGGTCCGACGGTGCGTGCTTTGCTCTCTCGGGTGTATTCCTCTCTTCCATGCGGGCAGTACCCAGCTCCGGGCCACATTGCACTGCTGCTGGTCATCTTCGCCAGCACAGCCTACTCCTGGCGCCTATCTTCCGAAGAGCAGAATCTATTCGCCTCGTCCGATGACTGCATCGAGGCTGCGCGCACCTGGGGCATCTCCGCCGTCGACATACTCGAGCTGTCCCGCCGCGTGACGGTCCGGTCCCTCGAGGATCTCCAAGCCATGATCATCGGCGCCTCGACCTTCCAGTACGCCGAAGGGGACTCGCGGCACGCCAGCTTCCTGCACACCTCAGCCCTGGCGCTGGCCCGCAACCTAGGTCTCCACAAGATCGACTTCCCTGCACGACCCCAAACGCTTTCCTCTCCGGACTCTGCCGTCGAGAACGAAATCAAGCGCAGGATATGGTGGCACCTCGCGGCCAGAGACTGGTACGTCCTTATCACTTTCCCCTCCGAACTCCCAACTCACGCAGCAGCACAGGCTCCTCGCCTTCGACTGGGGCCGACAAGACGGAACCTACAGCATCCACCCCCGCCACATGCGCGTCGACTACCCTTTAAACGTCGACGACGACGCCATCCCCGCCGACGGCAGCATCAGCACCACAGACCCCTCATCCGTCCCCACCAGCATGACCTTCCACCTCCAGCACATCCGCCTCGCCGAGATCTGCCGCAGCATCGCCGACCGGCTCCCGCCCTTCTTCCACGGCGGCAGCCCAGCCGACTACGACACCATCCTAACCCTCGACGCCGAGCTGCAGTCCTTCCTGGACCAGCTGCCCGTCTTCCTCCGCCTAGATTACTCCCCTACTCACCACCCTCCCGCCGCATCGGCGTTAGCATGGTCCTGCCAACGCAGCCTCATCAACGCCGAAGTGCACGCCCGGCGCATCAAACTGCACCACGTCTTCCTCTGGCGCAGCGACGCCTCCCGCGCCATCTGCCTTGCCTCCGCCCGCGCCATCCTCGATGCTGGGAGGCTCCTCGTCTCGGAAAGAGCTCCGTCCTGCGCCGGAATGACCCGCGCCGCCATCCTGTCGCACACGTTCGTCGCGGCTATCACGCTCGTCCACGACGCACAGCACTCTGCCGGCGGCGGCGACGCTGCTACTGCGCAAGAGCAACAGCAACAACACGAAGCAGCCATCGCCGAGGCGCGCGGGACGCTGGAGCGGGCGGCGCGGCGGTCGTTGCGGGGGAAGAAGTTTTTGCATGCGTTTGAGGGGGTGTTGGAGAGGTATAGGGGGGCTGGTGGGGCTGCAGATGGCGTTGTTGTTGCGGCGGGGGGTGGTGATGGTGCGATAGCGGATGCGGCGGCCGTCGGGGTTGGTGTAGGAGGATCGTACGGCGGGGGTGAGGGGGAGCTGGGGAGTGGCGGTGGCGGTGACTTGGATGTGGCGTCGTGGCAGGCGCTGTATGCGGATCTGGAGTTGTGGGACCCGGGGTTTGCATAAGTCTTGGGGGTGTTGTTTTAGATGTTTGTGCGGGCTCGTCGGCCTTCATTACTTTTCAGCCACGTTACTGGTTTTCAGGCCTTAAAGCTGCCACACCCTGGGGAATCGACGACACTGATCATTCTCTAAGCATTATCTCATTGCAAAGCATTCAAACTCCACATCGACTTTTGCAATGTTCGGTCTTGAGCTCTGCATTCAGGTTATCACACCATCCAACGTCTCCTGTGCTCTCAGTCACGAGGCCATCCCCGCGAAAACCGTGGTTGCATCAGGCCTGACCTCGTATTCCAACACATTGGCTCCAGCGAGTGTGGCCCATACCCTGATCATACCGGTGGACATGAAAACGAGCAAGGTAGAACCTACAGAGCCAAACTGCACGGAGAGTTATGCACCCCATTTGTGCCACGAATAAGGCAACACGGACGATGCGGACCTACCAGATGACAATTCCCATTGGCTATAAAGCAGCTTTTGCATATGAAGAAGCAGCAGGGAATTATGCTGTCGATCACGAGGGCAAGATTCGTAGGCTACCGAGGTCTTGGGATGCTCCGCGGATAATCCGTGGACGTCCGTGGAGCAAAGACTCTCCGACGGCGCAAAGACACTCCAACGGGCCGAAGGACAGCCCAATGGAACAAAATCAATCCAGCGGACCAAAGATAGCCCGCTGGCCAAATGCATTCCCGCAAAGTAAAGATCGAGGCCTTAGCCCGGCCTTAGCCCGTGTATCCACAGGCTCCAGCACGGGCTTTTCTTTGGCCAAGCGCGCAATAATGGATACACGTATGGAAGTCTGTTGGCTTTGCAGCACTTTGTATCGCTCTATCCTGGCTACCATTGGCCAGAATATCGTCTGTCGGCACTTTCTCAAAAGCGAGCCTACGTATCACCCTATTTCTTATCCGGAGCACCCGGCGCGTGGTCATATAAACAGACAGTAGATGGCTAGCTCAAACGGACAGTATAATCCATTTTCTTACCTACACTGGTTAACGGCACGAAATATGGCAAAAGAAGACCTCCTCCCTATTCCCGAGCCTCGTGGCCTTCCACTTATAGGGAACATACTTGAAATCGATCCCGAATTCGCACTCGGATCCTTCGTTCGTTTGGCACAGACTTATGGTACGTAACACTATTTTGATTTTCCCCTCGATACTCACCTCGACAGGCCCCATTTTTAGACTGCAGACGCCAAACGGACCTCGAGTCTTCGTGAGCAGCCAGGCTTTCGTGAATGAAGTTTGCGACGAGAGCAGATTCATGAAAAAAGTCACGGCTGCACTGCAACAAGTACGCAATGGCACGCACGACGGCTTGTTCACAGCCTACGGGCCGCAAGAACGAAACTGGGGTATCGCACACCGCGTGCTCATATCAGCGTTCGGGCCAATCTCGATCCGCGGCATGTTTGACGAGATGTACGATATTGCCAGCCAACTTGTTTTCAAGTGGGCACGATATGGGCCAAACACGGCAATCGAGGTGGCGGAGGACTTTACCCGGCTAACACTGGACACGCTCGCTCTTTGTGCCATGGACTATCGGTTTAATTCGTTCTACTCGCCCGAGATGCACCCGTTTATCGAAGCCATGGGCAGCTTTCTCTCCGAATGCGGCAGACGCGATCAGAGGCCGGCGCTGATTCAATCCTTGATGTGGAAGACGCAAGCACAATACGATGCGGATATTTCGGTGTTGCAGAGGACGGGTCAAGAGGTTATCGACACCCGGCGGGCCAATCCAACAGACAAAATGGATTTCCTCAACGCCATGTTGAACGGAAAGGATCCCAAAACCGGCGAAGGATTGAGCGACGACAACATTATCGCCAACATGATCACATTCCTCATCGCTGGCCATGAGACGACGTCGGGAACGCTTTCGTTCCTGTTCTACTACCTCCTCAAAGATCCGCAAGCGTACCAGAAGGCGCAGAAGGAAATCGACGAGGTCATCGGCCGGCAGCCCATCAACGTCGGCCACCTGTCCAAGCTCCCCTATATCACCGCTCTCCTCCGCGAGACGCTCCGCCTCCAGTCACCGGCGCCGCTTTTCACTCTCAGCTCGGAGGATTCGCCGCAGATACTCCAGGGTAAATATCGCGTTGACGCAGGCGAGCCCATTGCCGTGCTGCTTCACCAGCTGCATCGCGATCCGAAGGTCTGGGGTGACGATGCGGAAGAGTTCAGGCCGGAGAGGATGACGGATGGCAATTTCGACCGGATCACGACCGAGTATCCAAACTGCTGGAAGCCCTTTGGCAACGGGATGCGGGCGTGCATCGGAAGGCCGTTTGCCTGGCAAGAAGCTCTTTTGGTATGTGCATGCGCAACTTCAAACAGGACTCATGTCTGACAAAACACATAGGTCATCGCGTTGCTCCTTCAAAACTTCAACTTTGTAGCTGCGGACCCAAGCTACAACCTGGAAGTAAAGCAGACACTCACCATCAAGCCCAAAGACTTCCGCATGCGCGCTATAATCCGCCACGGGCTCAGCCCCACGCAACTTGAGAGGCATTTAGGCAGTGGTTCCGCTCCCGTTGACGCTCCAAAAGCTGCACTCGAAGGTGCGAAAACAAACGGCAGTTCCGACTCGGCAAGCGGCGTCCCCCTTTCCATCTTCTTCGGCTCGAACATGGGCACCTGCGAAGCTCTCGCACACCGGCTCGCCAACGACGCCGCCGCCCACGGATTCAAGGTAGTAGGCGTCGACCACTTGGATTCTGCGCGTGAGAAGCTACCGAAGGACCATGCTGTTGCCATCGTGCTCGCCTCGTACGAAGGCCAGCCGGCAGATAACGCCGCGCATTTCGTCACCTGGTTGCAAGGCCTCACTGGCAACGAGTTGGAAGGAGTGAGGTATTCGGTATTCGGATGCGGTAAGTGGCTTACATGCTGAGCCCCAGGGATGCTGTCTGACGGATTACAGGCCACAGTGACTGGGCGCGGACGTTCCACAGGATCCCGAAACTCGTAGACCGGACGCTGGAAGAGCGCGGTGCCCGCCGCCTGGCCCAGTTCGGCGTGACAGACCAAGCATCAACCGACACCTTCACCGACGTAAGTGAACAGCTCAAAGCCCACCCCCTCCCGCGCAGCTAACACGCCGGGGTATATACAGTTCGAGAGCTGGACCGACGACGTCTTCTGGCCCTCCCTGTCGCGCGAATTCTCCACCACCACCGCCTCGGCCAAACCCCAAGACCAAATGCACGTCAACATCTCCGCCCCGCGCCCGGCCTTCCTCAAGCAAGACGTCACGCCCGCCCGCGTCACCGCATCAACCCTCCTCTCCCCAGCCCCCGCCGCAAAGCGACACCTCGAACTCGCCCTCCCCCCCAACCTCACCTACACCTGCGGCGACTACCTCGTCGTCCTCCCGCTCAACCCGAAAGAAACCACCGCCCGCGCCCTGCGCTACTACGGCCTGACGCCTGACACCGTCCTGACCCTCTCCGTCGCGGGCCCGACGAACCTGCCAACCGACACGCCGCTGTCGGCGGCAGACTTGTTTGGCGGGTACGTCGAGTTGGGGCAGCCCGCGTCGAAGAAAGCGGTCTCGACGCTCGCCGGCTTCGCCACGGACCCCGCCGCGGTGGCGGAGCTGACCCAGCTCGCCGGCCCCGCCTTCGACAAGGACGTCGCCGCCGCGCGGACGACGCTGCTCGACCTCCTCGAACGCTTCGGGACCGGCGTCGCGCTGCCGCTGGCACAGTTCCTGGCGCTGCACCCGCCCATGCGCACGCGGCAGTACAGCATCTCGTCGTCGCCGCTGGCTTCCGGCCCGTCGACAGCGACGCTCACCTACGCCGTCCTCGACGAACCGTCACTGTCAACGCCCGGCCGCCGGCACATCGGCGCCGCGTCGACGTACCTGGCCGGTCTCTCGCCGGGCGACGCGCTGAGCGTGTCGGTGCGGCGGGCGCTGCCTGCGTTTAGGTTGCCGGCGGACCCGGCCGTGACGCCGGTTGTGATGGTTGCTGCTGGTGCGGGGTTGGCGCCGTTTAGGGGGTTTGTGCAGGAGAGGGCGGCGCTGATGGCGGCAGGGAAGGGGAAGGGTTTGGCGCCTGCGTTGCTGTTTTTCGGGTGTAGGGGAGCGGGGGATGATTTGTATAGGGGGGAGTTTGACGAGTGGGAGCGGCAGGGGGTGGTGAGGGTTTTCAGGGCGTATAGTCGGGAGGCGGAGGGGAGGGATGCGGAGGGGTGTAAGTATGTGCAGGATCGCGTGTGGAGGGAGAGGGGGGTGGTAAGGGAGTTGTGGGACAGGGGCGCGAAGTTGTATGTTTGTGGGCGTGGGGTGATTGGGCAGGAGGTGGGGAGGGTGATGAGGAGGGTGTTTGTGGAGGCGGGGGTGTGTAAGACGGATGAGGAGGCGGAGCGGTGGTGGGAGGGGTTGCGGAATGAGCGGGTTGCGGTGGATACGTTTGCTTGAGGGTCTTTTGGTTCCTGGTGTTTTGTTTTTGATTTGTTTAGATTTGGAATATCATGGGCTTGCTTGAATCGTTTATCATTTCCGACGCCGCTGCCTTCCTTGCAGTCTATGAGTTTCAGCTTCTCTAACGACCCCTGATACAACAGCGCATTCACGGCTGCCAACCCACCTGCTCCATCGGCCACCTCAAGCGCACCCTCCAGCTTTCGTCTAATGATGCATATATCTGAGCCATCAAATGGCTCGGCCAGCTCCCTATTATCCACGTCCAGTCCATCGTCTTGAGCAGCACAACGAAATGCGCATAGATGACCAAAGCCATCGGCTGCCGCTGCTGGAGGCACAGCACAAAGTCATCCGAGACGCGGTACAGCCAAAAGAACGCCTGAAAGCTCGCCGCGAGCGCGCCTCCACCCCCTCGCCTCTCTTCCGCCTCGACGACCTCCCACGCAAATTCCAACGAATCAACCGCCTTTTCGTACGTCCCAAGGTTGGGCTCGTCGTCGTCCATGTGCAGCCGCAGCTCTCTCAACGCCGCACTGCTGCCGCTGCCGCTGCCCCCGCCTTCCTTTCCCCTCTCCCTCTCCCCTTCCCCCTCCCCCTTCCCCATTTCCGCAGCCGTGATGACCCCCCCGCTGTTGCCGCCGCCAACAACACCACCGCCATCCGGCTTGCTCCGCCTATTCCGCCGCAGCTGCCGCCGCGCGTGGCTCGACAGCGGCGCCAGCGGCCCGTCCAAGACGCGGTCGCTGGACAGCTCGATCAGCGAGCGCACGCCGTGGTAGAGGGTGAGCCAGTCTGCTGTCATCGTCGTCGTCGTCATGCTACCCGCATCATCAACAACGCACACCAGCAAATCCCCCGCCCGCTGCGGGCCGCGCGCCAGCGTGTAGAAGCACGACGTGACGGCGAACGCGTACAGCGCGCAGATGGTGTCGGGATGGGCCGACGGCGCGGCGAGTTCGGCCGACGCGCCGCGCAGGGCGGCGTCCCAGTGGCGGGTGGAGGTGGCGGAGTAGTGGTGGTGGTCGTCGTCGTGGGGATGCAGGTGGGCGAGGTGCAGGGCCGACAGTGCCAGGAGGCCTTGCAGGACGAAGTCGAAGGCGAAACCCAGGCGTGGGATGTTGGTGCGCCAGCATTGTTGCGATTCGGGGTCGACGGAGAGGGTGGTGCAGGTGTGGAGGGTCCAGTGGTGGAGGAGGGAGAGGGCGGGGATGTCGAGGGGGGAGGAGGAGTCTGGATCGGCGGGGTCGATTGCGTTGAGGCCGAGGCCGCCGAGGCTGGATGATGCACCGCCGTGTGGTGATGTCGATGTGGTGGTGGTGTTTGTCGATGGACTGCTGCGTGATCTCCTAGCTAGATGGATTGGTGGAGGTTCCGAGCCGAAAATGCACGGTATGGAACGGCCGATGCAGTTCGAACAGGCTGGCTTTTGTTCATCGCACTATCGTCTTGGGTTAGCTTAATGAATAGAGCTGTGCGTTCTCATGTGGAAAGCTTGTATTTTGTGAATTACCTTAATACGGCGTCTTTTGCAGTTTGCGCACCCGTGTCGCGATTTGCGGTGTGTCTTTCGCCCTTTGGATACAGACTTGGGATGCCGCGTCATGATATCTGCTTTTTGGTTATTGGTGCAGGTTGGTTGTGGAGCAGGGGAGCTTGCGAGGCGGCAGCTCGGCAGATTAAATAAGGAGTGGTAAGCTTGTTACCGCACTATAAATAGGTAATGAGCCGCGTAAGCGAGGGCTTCTACCAACCATTCATTCTTGGCATATCTCTGCTTCACGCACACGCACCTGCTTGCCGAGTAATTCGCTAGACTAAGGAGCTCGGGGTAATGTCAGATACACGTCAAAAGTCTCTCAGTTCGGTGTCGATTTTAGTATTTTCGTGGCTATAAAAAAAAGTGAACCTTTACAGTAGAGTCCAGTTTAGTATAATGCGAAGAGTAGAGAGGCTCTGTCTGAGGCAGGACATTAATGAGCAGTATCCTGTGGCTGATCATACTACAACATTTTCTCTTGACTTAAAAGAGCCGCGCAGCTATCGAAAGTTGTTAAGAAGCTAGCAGAGAACCATCTAAAATCTCCGTCCTTTCCTCCACCCAACTTTTGCATCACTGCTTTCCTTCCATTCCTCAAAGCCAAAATTGTAAGGGCAGACCGAACATTGCAGCTCATCCAAGCTTCATGAGAGCAAAGCCGTTAGTGCGCGGCCTACCATCACGCAGCAAAACGCCAATCTCGCCAGGGTGGAACCAATTCATCCAGGCCATGACGCCGAACATGAGCAGCGCGTCGAAAATGTACAGGAAAGTCTCTGTGCGCATCAAGAAACTGTCCGATCCCTGCAGGTACTCGACCACACGGAACACAGACCGAACGAGGACGAGCAAGCTGACAATGTACAGGGTGCAGAGGTAGTGACGCCAGCGCACTTCGGGCAGGCACGCCTTCGTCGTCGGCACCATGGCCATGCGTCGATGAAACATGCCAGCGACGACGACGAAGAAGCTGAAGAAGAAGAGCTGCACGAAAAGACCGCCGACGATGAGCTGCTCGCCGATCTTGCTGCCGTTGGCCATCAGGCCGCCGCCACCGGCCTGCATCAAGAAGGATATGACGTCGCCGCCAACAAAGAACTTGGTGAGCCAAGTCCTGCGAATGATGGAGTGTTGCTCGCCATCGGTGAGCAGGGTGATGCGGCCGAGGATCATGTAGATGGAGGCGGCGAAGAGAGCGGGCGCGACGAGGAGGAAGATGGACTGGATGATGAATGGCACCATTGTCCAGCAGCCGGGATCCTGCGAAGCCGACACGACGCGGCCGGCGTAACCCACGAGTTCGACTGCCTCAGGTTAGTAGATTTTCATGCGAACAACGCTGGAAGCTACTCACAGAAGCCACCGATGACGAAGGCAGTCAGGTACCATGTTCTGGTCTTGAACATTTGAAAGGTGTGTAGAAATGAGGATAGGGCGAACAGGAGGCAGAATATCACTGCTGCCGCCATGGATGGCACGTAGCGGTAGAAAGCGAAGTCGGCATTTTTGTAGTCTGAATCACGGCCGTTTGGACAGATTGCCATGGTGGTGGTCGATTGAGGTCTTGTTTTCAAACGTGGAAAAGGCCGTTTCTGCGCCGCGGAACGAAGGGTCGAGGAATGAATGAAATGTAGCTGGCCCGCATGGATGAAGACAGAAAGCTGCTTATTATACTCGTTCGCACATAGATGTATTCTAGAATTGCTGCATCCTCAATCCGAATACGCTTGGAAACCGAGGAAGCGGCGCTAGTCTGCTTTCGGGCGTATTCGTACCTGCCTCCACACCGAATACGCCTGCGATAGGCAGTTTCACATTCTTCAATGGCATTGACGCAACGGGCCTAAGATAAGAAACCTGCATACAAATGTTGCACCGCAGGTGTGTGGGGCACGACGGAAAGCCACAAGACGGCATGCCTTCGATATTAAAGCTAGTGCGAGTGCGGCAGTGTCGGCGCGTATCTAAAACTAGACCCGAATGACCAGGCTTCGGATAAAAGATCATTCCTCACGGTAGAGAGCTTACGCCAGCCTCAGTAGGTTTGAAGGGGCAATCACCAAACTCAACTTTTTTTTTTTTGAAAGCCCAAAACCCAGCTATCGCGGCCAAAACCCAACTCTTAAATCATGCAGTGCAGCATTCTCAAGTTAAATATATATGTATTTTAGTTCCGTTGATATTTTATAGCGCTGTTAAAAAGTTGGATTTTGTCAGAGTTGGATTCAAATAGCATGAGTTTGGGAGGGGGGGGTTTTTTTTTCCGAGAAGGAATTGGGCTTATTTATACCCCCAGGATTCCTGTCACTGTGAGGCTAGGTGCAATTAGCAGAGAGTTGGATGCTGTGAAAAGTTCCAGATTTCAGGTTCCAGGATCTGGCTCAGACGATCTGTGACAAGGATGGGCATGTTGAGTAGGAGATGTCTGTGAGGCTTTCCACGGACCTTCCGCGGACTTTCCGCGGGGTCCGGCTGTGCACGTACAGATCCTCTATATATAGTTGTTGAGGCTGAGCCCAATAATTCCAAGCCGTGGTGATGTGTTTTAAGGTTTTGAAGTCTTGGAATATCTGCCTCGTGGTCCAAGAAGGCCGCTTAAACAGAATCCAACCATCACGCTTCTGGAAAAGATTTATGTCCAAAGGTTCTGGCGTAGGGGCTTAATCATTACAATCCCTGCTCTTACTCCACCTTTCAAACGTAATTGCGTCAGCTAGGCAGCCGTTCTCGTTCCCCTTCTTGGCTAGTAACAATGGCTACACGTACCCGCCAAGTGATTGACTTCCCGTGTAATCGTATTCGCTTGTAGACTATACGTGGTTGCACCTTGCAGTACATCTTTTATGAGGCATTGCTGTCCTTTGATATATAAGAAACATGTCAAGCCTTGTCGTCTCAAAGTTCTTACGAGATTCCCTGTTGGCGGTGTAGTCTTTTTCGTTACTTCTAATTTAGCTGTCCACTTTTCCTATTCGGTACTACCCTAGTTGCTCTCAAGATGCACGACCCCGAAAAAGGTTCAATGCTACCCGACGGACACTCTTCTCAGCCGCACGTAGCACCCGCCGCCGGACCGGGTCCGGAATATCATGCTTTTCCGCCATTACGGACGGAGAGTTCTCAATCGTCAGCACCCTACAACACTCGGGCTCTCCCGCTCAGAAACCGACCACATTCCGGCTTCAGCTCAAGTTCTGGCTCTCCCGAGCCAGTACAATACATACCATATCGCCCGTCGGCTGAACCTCTCCACTTTTCAGCCCATGCATCCTCCGCTTCGCGTAGCTACACGCCACCCAGCAGCTCTCAGTCCCACTCCGAAACTATCCAATCGTCCAGTCCGCCCTCGTACGAAGAGATAGCGCACGGTATCGAGGTGCCTGCTGAGGTCAAAGGTAGTGCAACTCCACAATGCTCCTTGACTGTGCCTGCCCGTGCTGACTTACTGCCAGATGACGGCCGGATCGACGTTGATCTCGAGTCCAGAGCCGCCCGTACGCTGTCGAGATTCATCTTGCAGCCGCCCAAATACCTGCCAAATGCCGTTCCAGACTATACCACACTGAATGGCGATTGGAAGCTCCCCTTGAACATTGTCGTGCAGGTCGTTGGCAGCCGCGGCGACGTGCAGCCTTTCATCGCCCTCGGCAACGAGCTACAAAAGCACGGCCATCGCGTGCGCCTTGCCACACACAATGTCTTCGAAGACTTTGTCCGGAAGTCCGGGCTCGAGTTCTATCCAATTGGCGGCGATCCCACCGAGCTGATGGCATACATGGTGAAGAACCCTGGCTTGATACCCAATATGAAGAGTCTCCGCGGCGGAGATATCCAGAAGAAGAGGGTCATGGTGAAGGAAATGCTGGAAGGTTGCTGGCTGAGCTGCATTGAGCCGGACACAAAGACGCAAGAGCCATTCGTTGCCGATGCTATTATTGCGAATCCCCCAAGCTTTGCGCATATCCACTGTGCCGAGGCCTTGGGAATCCCAGTGCATCTGATGTTCACGATGCCTTGGACGAGCACGAAAGCATTTCCACACCCGCTGGCGAACATCAAGTGCTCCTCCGTTAAAAAATGCTCCTCCATCGACAAACCGACTTCAAACTTCCTCTCCTACGGCATCGTCGAATGGTTGACGTGGCAAGGGTAGGTCTCAGCCCAACGACAAACATGCCCCGTCTAACAGAGCGCGCTCAGTCTAGGCGACATCATCAACAAGTGGCGCCACGACCTCGACCTCGACCCCGTTCCAGCCACCGAAGGCCCGCTGCTCGCCGAGACGCTCAAGATCCCCTTCACCTACTGCTGGTCGCCGGCCCTCGTCCCCAAGCCGGCAGACTGGGCACATCACATAGGTACGTCCGCCCGCCTAGCTCCACGCAAAAGCCACAACCCACTCGCACAACCTCTAACCCACCCCCGCCCAGACGTCTGCGGCTTCTTCTTCCGCTCCCCGCCCGCATACCAGCCTCCCCCTGACCTGCACGAATTCCTCCAGTCCGGTCCACCCCCTGTATACATCGGCTTCGGCAGTATCGTGCTCGACGACCCCCAGCGCGTAAGCAACACCATCCTCGAAGCGGTCCATACAACCGGCGTCCGCGCCATCATCTCGCGCGGCTGGAGCAAACTCGACGGTCCCCCCGATCCAAACATACTATTCCTCGGCGACTGCCCTCACGAATGGCTATTCCAGCATGTCGCAGCCGTCGTGCACCACGGCGGCGCCGGCACGACGGCGTGCGGGCTGCTGAACGCGCGGCCGACGACTATTGTACCGTTCTTTGGCGAGTACGTAAAGCGTTCCACAATACCGGGCCAAGTGCTGTGCTAACCCCGTTTCCACCCCCCAACAGCCAGCCGTTCTGGGGCCAGATGGTCGCCGCCGCGGGCGCCGGGCCCGTCCCGATCCCGCACCGGCTGCTCGACAGCACGAACCTCGCCGAGGCGATCCGGTACTGCCTCACGCCGCAGGCCGCGGCGGCGGCGCGCGGCATCGCGGAAAAGATGCGGGCGGAGTCGGGTGTCAGGAGGGCGGTCGACTCGTTCCATGCTAACTTGCCGCTGGAACGGATGAAGTGCGACATCTTCCCCGACAAGCCTGCGTGCTGGCGAGTCAAGAAGAAGGATGGTGTGTGTAAGCTGTCGAAGGTGGCGGCGGAGGTGCTGGTTAGTGGGGGGGCGTTGGATAGGGGGAAGTTGAAGATGTATGTTGTTCACTGTGTGTGAAAGGGTCCTGCTGACGACGTTGAGCAAAAGATACGCGAGCAAGCCCATCGTCATCGAGAACCGCCGCTGGGATCCCATCACTGGCGGTGCGTCATCCGCGCTCGGCTGGGGCTCCGACATGGCCGTCGCGACGGCGGACCTCTTCGTCATGCCCTACCAGGAGTACCGGCGCAGCCGACCAGAATCTCGTCGTCCCACGTCCTCCAGTCCCTCTCATCCGGAAGAAACTCCAAGAGCCATTACCCATGGGACGGATCAGGACTCGGAGTCAACGGAGAAACATGCGCCACTACTCCAGGGCCAACAACAACTCGTCGCTCGATCCAGCGACACGGACAGCCACCACCACCACCACCATCACCACCACGCCTTAGTAGACAGCATGAGCGACACACGTCCCGACTCTTATACGCCCCCCCTCATCACCCCGCCGCCCACAACCACGGACTCCCACCACACCCCCGCCACCAAGCACCAAAAGAGCCGCGGCGCAGCAGCGTCCAGCGCCGCCGCCGCCTCGGGCAAGAGCGTCGGCCGCTGGCTGGGGACCTACACGAAAGGCGTCTTCCTCGATGTGCCGCTCGCCGTTGCCGAAGGCATGCGGCAAACGCCCGCGCTGTACGGCGAGCGCGTGCACGACTACGGGCGCATAACGGGGTGGAAGAGCGGCGCGGTTTTTGCGGCGAAGAACCTGGGCGTCGGACTGGCCGAGGGGCTGACGGACGTCTTCGTGCAGCCGGTGCGGGGGGGCAGGAAGGAGGGGGCGGTGGGGGTGGTCAAGGGGTTGGGCAAGGGGTCGGTGGGGTTCCTGGCGAAGACGGGGGCGGCGGGGTTGGGGGTGCTGGCGTATACGGGGCAGGGGATTTATAAGAGTGCGCGGAGGAGTAGGCATAGGGATACGAGGGAGAGGGTTATGATGCGGAGGTGTGTTGAGGGGGGGTGGTTGGTGAAGAGGGAGCCGGGGGTTGATCGGGAGGCGGTTGTTGCGAAGTTTGATATGCTGGGTTGAGATGGCTTGTTTGAGTGGATGTTTTATAGAAGTGTTTTGTAGTTCCACCTCTTAATGTTTTATGGATATTCTTTGAATGTTCGATCACGGAGTCGGGCTTTTTTATGTAGCTTCAATTCCGCGTCAATGGCGGATCCTTCACCCCGCAATGTGTCTACAACGCTCTACCAATACGCCATACCAATTCCCGGAGTACGCTAGCACTGATGCATGATGGGAATAGTAAATGGCTTTAAAAGATGCCGATTCTCGGAAATTGGCCCCTTTCTCTTCCGCTTGTTGCCGTAGTGGGCCGGGGGCGCAGCGACTGATGCCAGTAGACGCAGCGTATACTTGATGCGCGTAATCGTATCCGCGAGGGATATCCCCATAGGCCTGTTCGTCCTCTGGTCCGTACAGCTAGAGGACTGCGGCGGTAGCAAGTATTTAATACTAGAATCGCTCCCCGTTTCCTATCACCCAAGCCACAGGCTCCTGTGAAAGATGCCTCCCTTCAACGCTCTTCTCCCCTTTATCCTGTTATTGTCAACAAACCATGGTGCTTCAGCGCAAGACCATTTCACCACGCCCGACACATTTCCTGCTCGTACGTCTGCATGCCATACCAATGTGATGAAGACTAACTCGTCTGTCAAGCGAACACGACAGGATCCGGTGGCTGGCAAAATGCTCTTGCAAAGGCAAACGAGTTTGTGTCGCTTCTGAACCTCACAGAAAAGGTTGCCATGGTCACTGGCTCTTCCGACTACGACTGCATCGGGAACATTGCTCCCATCGAGCGTCTCAATTTCACTGGTCTCTGTCTTCAGGACGGCCCGGCGGGCGATCGCCTTGGTGACCTCACCAGCACATTTCCTGCAGGTTTGACGACTGCTGCGACATGGGACAAGGAGCTTATGAAGCAACGTGGCTACGCACTTGGCACCGAGTTCAAGGGGAAAGGGGCACATGTTCACCTGGGGTAGGTTTCATTCTTTTTGCCTCTCTGCCTTGTTTTGTGCTGACCCCCTACAGTCCTTCCACAGGCGCTCTCGGACGCCATCCGCTGGCAGGACGTAGCTGGGAGGGGTTTTCACCGGATCCATATCTGAGCGGAATAGCCATAAATGCTTCGGTAAGCGGAGTCCAAGAGGCTGGTGCTCAGGCGTGCGCCAAGCACTTTGTTGGCAATGAGCAGGAGACTCAGAGGACTCGCACGGTGCTCACCGACGGCACGGTGGTCGAAGCCGTCTCCTCGAACATCGATGACCGAACCATGCATGAACTTTACATGTGGCCTTTCGCCAACGCAATCAAGGCTGGAGTTGCCTCAGTCATGTGCAGCTACAACAGGGTCAACCAGACGTATGCTTGCGAGAACTCAAAGATGCTGAATGGTCTCCTGAAGGGTGAACTGGGCTTCCAAGGAGTAAGTCTGAATTGTACTTGTTCGACATAACATGACTAACTTCCATCAGTACGTCGTCTCAGACTTCTACGCCGTGCACTCCGGCGTGCGCTCCATCGAAGCCGGACTCGACGTGAACATGCCGGGCTCGTGGGACGAGGTTACCTTCGACGCCAGCTACTGGGGCGCCAACCTAACCGCCGCCGTCCAAAACGGCACCATCCCGGAATCCCGCCTCGACGACATGATCCGCCGCCTGCTGACGCCGTACTTCTTCCTCAACCAGGACGCCTACCCATCCGTCGACCCCACCTCCCTCTCCGTCCTCGCCACCACCTACGGCGTCAGGCTCCCCGGCACCTTTCCACCGGCCAAGGACGTCCGCGGCGATCACGCTTCGCTAATCCGCTCCCTCGCCGCCGCCGGCACCGTCCTCCTCAAGAACACCAACAACACCCTCCCCCTCCGCACCCCCATGAACATCGGCGTCTTCGGCAACGACGCGGCGGACGTGACGGCCGGCCTGTTCTACCCCGGCACGGACGCCGCGGCGTCGCCGTTCGGCTTCGAGATGGGCACGCTGACCGTCGGCGGCGGGTCGGGGACGGGGCGCAGCACGTACGTCGTGGCGCCGCTCGACGCGATCAAACAGCGGGCGGCCAGCTACGGCGCGCGCGTGCAGTACGTGCTCGACAACGAGCTGCTCGCCGCCGACAACTTCCGGGCCATCTATCCGGATCCGGAGGTGTGCATCGTGTTCGTCAAGGCGTGGGCGAAGGAGGGCGCGGACCGGACGTCCTTCGCAAACGACTGGGACGGCGACGCGGTCGTGGCGAACGTCGCGGCAAGGTGTCCGAATACGGTTGTTGTGAATCACGCTGGTGGAGTTACGACGATGCCGTGGGCGGAGAACGAGAATGTGACGGCGATTTTGAACGCGTATTACCCCGGGCAGGAGTCTGGCAATGCGATCGTTGACGTGCTGTTCGGCGACGTCAATCCGTCTGCGCGCCTACCGCATACTATTCCAAAGAAGGCCGAGGACTACGATTTCCCAGTTGTGAACTTGACAGGGACGGCAAAGGCGAATGACTCGGAGGCGTGGCAGGCGGACTTTGAGGAGGGCTTGTTGATTGACTATCGCCACTTTGACGCGAAGAATATCACGCCGCTCTACGAATTCGGCTTCGGGCTGTCGTATACCGAGTTCGAGATCACTGCGCCGCTGGCTGTCGCTGGCGTTGCTGCGAACTCGACCCGAGTCTCGTCCTTCCCGCCGGCGGCGTCGTCCGTTCAGCCCGGTGGCAACCCTGCGCTGTGGGACCCCGTCCTGACTGCGTCGACGACAGTCCAGAACACGGGTGAGCGCGGCGGCGCTACCGTCGTTCAACTGTATTTATCCATGCCGTCTGGAAGCGTGCCGGAAGGAACGCCGTTGCGGGTGCTCAGGGGGTTCGAGAAGGTACAGCTGGAGCCAGGCGCGAGTGAGAAGGTCGAGTTTCGTCTGTCGAGGAGGGACGTTAGTTTTTGGAATGTGGTGGCACAGGAGTGGGAGATACCGGCGGGGGAGATGAGGCTGAGCGTTGGGTTTAGTTCGAGGGATTTGAAGGATACGGTGGTAGTGGAGCTGGTTTGAGGTCTGTATGTGTAAAGGTTTTGTTTCGCCGAGCTCCGGGGACGTTTTAGAACGCCATTGTACCATCACCGTAAAATATCTTCGACATTGCTTATCATAGTGAGGCACGCATTTGGAGAAGAATATGAATCCTTAAGTACTACTAGAAGCTACTTCATCCTCTCCCCATGACTCCGTGTCCCAAATTCCTACACCTTAAGCAAAAGCTTTCCGCTAGTCTTCCTCGACTCAATATCCTTATGAGCATTGCTCGCCTCAGCCAGAGGGTAGATCTCGTGGATCCGAGCATCAAGGTTATGCTTCTCGATGAAGCCCAGGAGCTCATCAGCATAATGCTGGAACTCTTCCCGCGTAGCAATGTACTGCGCCAAGTTCGTCCGGAGTAGCTTAACATTCTTCTCCATCAAACGCCTGCCACAAAACCAGTCAGTCAGTCAGCCATCACCAACCCCCAACGTCCACCACACGGGGGCCAGGGGAAACACTCACAAAATATCCACCGGCGGCACCGGCCCACTCGCATTCCCAAAACACACCAAACTCCCCTTCCGCCTTACACACTCCAAACTAACATCAAACGTCGCCTTCCCCACCCCATCAAACACCGCCACCACCCCCCTCCCCCCCGTCACCTCCCTCACCTTCCCCACCACATCCTCCTTCTCATACCCCCGCACCAACCACTCCGCCCCGGCCTGCCGCACCACCTCCAACTTCTCCTCCGTCCCCGCCGTTGCCACCACCCGCGCCCCTATCGCCTTCGCCAGCAGCTGCACCAGCCACAATCCCACGCCGCCCGCCGCCGCGTGCACGAGCACCACGTCGCCGGCTGCGACTTTGTGCGCTTCGCGGATCAGCGTCAGCGCGGTCAGGCCTTGGAAGAGGGAGGCGGCGGCGGTGGAGGAGGGGAGGTTGGGGGGGATGCGGATGACGTGGGATGCGGGGACGGCGCTGTATTCGGCGTAGGAGGCGCTGCCGAGCCAGGCGACGCGCGCGCCCGGGTTGAGGTCCGTGGAGGTGTCGGGGCCGAGGGCGACGACGTTGCCGGCGGCTTCGCGGCCGAGGGTGTGGGGGAGGGAGGGGGGTTGGTAGAGGCCGGTGCGGAAGTAGCTGTGTGGGAGGTGGTGTTAGTTTGGTGGGTGGTGGGGAGGGAGTGGGAAGGGAGAGGGGAGGGGGGGAGGAGGGTTGTGCGTACGTGTCGATGAAGTTGACGCCGGCGTATTCGTTTTTGACGAGGATGTGGCCGGGTTTGAGTTCGGGAACGGGGAGGTCGGTTTTGTATTGGAGGACTTCGGGGCCGCCGTGATTCTCGATGACGATGCCGCGCATGGTGGTCGGGATGGAGGACATTTTGCGGATTCCGAGTGGAGGAATGGAGTGGAAATGGGATCTGTTTGCTAGAAGTCTGCTGGGAGAAGCTGCTTTGGTGCACAAGAAAGGGCTGCAGAAGCGGGGTAACATGGCTTATATGTATTTCATTGATGGGTGGGAATGTGCGACTACAGCAGTCTTAACAACAGACGCCTATACCGATGATCTGGAGTGTGTAGTGAGCTATGCTCGGCTTCTCCTTCCTGCGGCTGTTAATTCCGTATAGTCTCTCCGACCTTGGTCCATGGAGCTCCCCCAGCTGCTCCGCGGAGAATCCGCGGACACACCTCGGACAGTTGAAACGCGACGCGAGACTTGCATATCCAACATCTATACACAGCCTACTTCGTGTTCGAAATAAGTCAAGCAAGGGATAGGTATAGAATATCATTATGCAGGATTAGCTTTTGACACTTCTCGGCTTGTTTAGAGTTATCTGCGCGCCATTGCGATGCTAACCTTAAGCGACCAGCCGTCAAACTTGGCCAATCTGGAGGAAGCGTCATGCATTTGTGTATACCTCGTGCAATTATCATTAAGCCAAAATATACCTGTTATGTGAGGAAGCCTTTTGAAGCTCAAGCGGCAACGGAAACAGCAAGATTTTATATATCAGAAGTTGTTCCATTTGCACAATAACAGACTCTAATACAGAAATAATATGGACTGAAAGCAGCCATTGCAAGCCATAGCCAACTAAGATCGAGGAAAGGAACGAGAATGGGTAAATCTCAATTTGAGGCACTGAAGCCCTCTTCAGGCTGCGCATTTCGCTAGCCAGGCAACGGCGACGACGATTTCTCAAAGGATATTTTGCAAGCTTCCACAACATCGACGTCGTACAGATCCTCGGCAGATGTGCCATGAACGGGCAAAGGCACCAGGAAGCGTTTGAGAAGGAACAAAATCTCCCCCAGCTCAAGACCAAGGCCGTTCCAACCACGCAACGACTCGAGAGAGTCTATTTGTAATGATTAGTAAATGCAGACAGAGATAGGGAAATGAATACTTGCCGAGCATTTTCTTCGAGATGCTCCAAAAGTCAGAAAAGCCAGAAAGGCAGCTTGTCAGCACATTGAGAGCCGTTTCGAGCTCTTCTCGCCTTTCTGCGTATTCGCTTCCTGGAGGCGCCTGGAGCATGATACAGACGCTGGTCATACAGCCCAAGATCCAAATAGAACTACTCATCATCGGATCGTAGGTACAGTAATATGCCGTTGGCATAGCCTGAACAGCAGCGGCAGCTGCTTGAAGGTGTAGAGTGAACGCGCGCCATAGACGGAGCACTGCAGACTTCCAATCCAAACCCGAAGGCATGCGTGAATGGAAATTGATCATCGGCGGGATGACTGAGTAAATGCAGCATCTGAAACCCCGTTAGCCTTCAGCTCCCACCGTAAAGCGCAGGGAGACGTACATTCGTAGTTGTACCAAAGCTTCAAGTCGGTTACGGTGCTGGGTCAGTGTCTCATCCATTTCCGTTGCCAGCTTAGGGTCCATGTACCACGATGGTAGAACAGCGCAAACTCGCATGCATTTGTTGTGAGTCATGAGCATCTTTGCTTCCAGTGCTGGATCCACAGGGTTTTGAGTGATGCCACGTAAATGCGCTCCACCCTCCCTAAGAAGCAAAAGCATGGAAATTTGTAGACGTTGTCCATCTGCCATGGTTGCGTTCCTTGTATCCTCTAGGAGATCCCAGAATGAGCCCTGATTATCTCGAGGGATATGCAGAGGTATTGAGCCCGAATCGATCCCGGCAGTGAATTCTGACACAGATGTGGTGATAAGAGAAGTTGTGGCGGTCTCCACGTTCAACAAGAACGGATTACCGGAGACTAGATTGCATGACGCATCGATCTTGACGACAGTCCACCACACGTAGCGAAGCTCTTCCAAGCTAGATTCCGGGAAACGCGAAATGGCTTCCGGACACCCGTCGACCTGGTCCAGCTTGCAGTCTCGGACGACACGGGAAAGCTTCTCGATGATAGTCCACGTGGAACGATCTGGACCAGAAGCCAACTGATGAATTACACATAAGCAAGCCAGTTTGATGTCGTTAAGCGAGATGTGCTGAGGATCCAAGTCATTCTGTTCAAGCTCTTGCTCGATCTGGGTCACGGCGAACGCCAGGCTCTGGTCCTCTCTGGACTGCGCTGAAAATCGAGATGCTAAGCCGATCATCACGATTATCAGACGGAAAGGAACCTCCCCCTTGTAGAAATCCTGTAGAAACTCGTTTTCGCGAAATAGTGGGAACGTCTGTTGAATAGTGGAGAAGTACAGCCCAAGCCTGTTGCGGTAAGCCCAAGCCTCTCGAGGATTGATATTTGCTTACAGAATGCGCACGCTAGAGCCGTTCAACGCAACGTTAATACCTGCGGAACCTTCGGGTGGAGACGATTCCGGGGTTGGCGTATGAGAGCTTTGCTCATCAGAGACTCCGATTGGTGGAGGGACAATCCTCGCGGAGGGTTGCGGATCGTTCCCTGTATGCTGTGGTATAATCTCTTCACTGACATCAACGCAGTCTGGTCCCTTTCCGAATTTACCAGCTTCACTGTATGCCTGGAGCATGGATTCGAGACGGCCTTCTGAGCGGTCAACAGATACACATGTGAAAATCAGCGGGCTTAGTACCAATACGCTCGCGCAAGATTGAAGCCTTATGAGGGCCTGGCCTACGCCTGGCAGCTGGATAGACGCATGTTTGGTTGCGCATTCGACATCGTGTACACTCTGGCTGCTCCTTGCCGCCTAAATTGGTTAACCAAGGTACATTCGCGTGGGGTGTGTTCCCCACATTTCTGTTTCTTCCTGAAACGTCGGTCAGTCAGCACGGGATGAGCGTTTGTTCCACCGCTTACCGTTTACAATTTGTGCAAGAGATCATTCTTTGTGAGGAATGCTCTGCCGCTCCGGATATTGTCCGGAGGGCTGATACCGCGGCCGAAACGGACATCTTGAAACGCGAGGTGTGGGCTGCCTGCAAGTAGCACTGCGATCGATCGTATGTGCTAAGGCTGTGTTGACAGATTGTGGATGAGCGGGGTGGCGGACTTCAGTGCAATATGCCGAGATACTGCGAGCTGATCCGTGGACCATCCGCGGATTGTCCGCGGAGAGATCATCAGAGTTCATCTTGTTATTGGTGGGAGCGTTACTGCGGAGGTGGGTCAGCGAATGGGATGGCTTCCCTATTAACCCGATCGGGTAGACTATAGACCGCCGGCACAACGTTCTCCACGAAACAACCACAGCATACCCACCCGGACCTACGGCCTTTCCCAGTTTGGGATACGATCTTAGCAAGAGCTGTTCAATAGATGAAGCGTTGTCAATGCTAACGTAAACATGTCTCGGAAAGGCCCACGTCCAATTCGGTCTTTTCATGTCCTGTTCCATGGCAGTAGACCTACCTTCTCATGTCATGATACAAGGCTACTTAGCTTTATTGGGCTTTTCAGATATTTTTAACTTATTCAATCCGTGACTAGCTGTGTCTATATTCTTTAGCTGCTTCTCATCTCATCACATATCTTATTCATAGCGTGCTGGATTGTAGATGTCCCTCAGCAGCCCTTGAATGTCATTGATCTAGACCCTCATCTTCTCGGGAGCGTTATTGTGTCGGCCGAAAAGCTGATTCCGGAGTTCAGGACAGCAGAAGCGGGAAGGCAGCGTTCCGGTTCCGGTTACTACGTGCTACATTTGATATATAACGAGTGTTCAGTCGGTTGCCTTTCATATCCAGACTCAAGCTTGTCTAACTTCTTATACTTGAGAAAGAGAACTTCACACAGCGTTTCTCCGAGATGCTACTCTCAAACAATCGCGAAAGGTTCACTTCGTTCATCCCGCGGGACGCGACATCTCTCGTGGTAGTTGCATCATCACTGGTAAGACGAACTTTGGAAAGATGACATCAGTGCTGACACAGCAAAGGCGTTCATCTACTTCGCCACCACGGTCATCTACAACATCTACTTTCACCCGCTCCGCCACTTTCCGGGACCGAAACTGTATGCAGCTAGCCGATTGCCGTATGCGATAGATCTCCTTCGGGGGACTCTTGTCAAAAGGATCACGGAGCTCCACAACAAATACGGCGAAGTCATCCGGATTGCCCCTGAAGAACTCTCCTTCATCAGCGCCGACACAGCATGGCAAGACGTCTACGGCTTCCGCGGCTCCAAGAAGCCCGAGATGCAGAAGGACCGCAAATGGTACAGCACGGCGCCTAACGGCGTTACTTCCATCATCGAGTCCAACCGCGACGACCATTCGCGCCAGCGCCGGGCCTACTCGCACGCCTTCTCCGACCGCGCGTTACGGGAGCAGGAACCGCTGATACAGAAATACATCCACCTTCTGCTACAGCGTCTGACGGAGCACGCTACTCAGGGAAACATAGTTGATCTCGTTCAGTACTACAACTACACGACGTTTGACATCATTGGCGACCTGGCCTTCAACGAGCCGTTCGGGTGTCTTGAGAACGACAAGTACCACGACCTTGTGCAAGGCGTTTTCGCCACCCTGCGAGGCTTCGCACTCAAGACAGCTCTTGCGTACTATGATGCCCTCCGTTTGCTGGTCTACACACTCAATCCGAGCGGCGCTCAGAAAGGCCCGATTGAGTTCTTCAAGTTCACAAAGGACCGCGTGCGGAAGCGGCTTGGAACCGAGACTGCGCGGCCGGATATCACGTCGTACGTCAGCGATCAGGTGGAATCCGGCAACATCAGCGTGGACGAGCTGGATTCTAACGCACTGCTGCTGCTCATTGCCGGAAGCGAGACAACCGCGACCGTCCTGTCTGGAACCACTTATCTGCTGCTGAAACATCCCGACGCTATGAAAAAGGTTGTTCGTGAGGTCAGAGATCATTTCAAGAGCAAGGAGGAAATCACATCTGATAGTGTGAATCGCCTGACGTACCTTGTTGCTGTGCTGAACGAAGGCATGCGCATGTATCCACCCGTGCCGACAGGATTCCCGCGGATAGTTCCGGAGGGTGGTTCGACCGTTAGTGGGTATTATGTTCCGGAGAAGGTACGAAGTGCTTTTTATGTCCATCTCATTGTTCCGGCTTTACTAACACTCCGATAGACATCGCTTTATGTGACACAATGGGCCACATACCATAGCGAGCGAAACTTCACCAAGCCCGAGTCTTTCATTCCGGAGCGCTGGCTTGAAAGTCAGTCGGGGTTCGAAAAGGACCGCAAAGCAGCCTTTTCACCCTTCTCATTTGGGCCTCGAGCTTGCCTCGGTAAGAAGTAAGTATCACATCGGTTTAGTGATTCGAGTACTGTCTAACATATTCCAGCCTCGCATACATGGAGTCCCGCGTTATTCTAGCACAGGTTTTGTTCAACTTTGACATCGAGTTGATTGACGAGCATATGGACTGGATGGATCAAAGGTGCTTCGTTCTCTGGGAGAAGCCTGACCTGAGGGTCAGGCTGAGGCCCGTGGCTGCGAACTGAGGCGAATGCAACTCGCGCAGCATGTCTTTCTCCTTTGTCGATTATCATACTCGAACAAATTCTAGATCGTGACATTAAATACATCTACATGTAGCAGCGCTCATAAGGCGAATTTAGTAATTTTCTTTATCACGTGCCAAAGATTGGACTGTGGTAAGGAGGGGCAAGGTTCTCCTTCGCTCGAAGATATTTGAACTACGCCTATAATCAACCACAAGCGACAATAAAATGAGTAAAACGATAACAGTGTAGCTCTCGTATAGACAAATATATCAAAACTATCTACAGTGGCAATCTCGCAAAGTATGACCATTACAAATCGTGTAGGATCTGTCGTACCTGCAGAGAGATCACCTGGTCTGAGGTCCCGGCTCAGAGTCTCACCGAACTTCTGAGTTAATGTCTTCCCATTATGTACATGACATGTTCCATTTCTCAAATCGTATCTTTGAATTCCGCCCACAGTGCCGGTAGAAAGCTTGCCAGATGCTGCATCTCGGTATTGCAATGCGCCAACATATCGTGAGCAATCTGCGTTCCTGGATTCTGCTCAATAAAGAACCGCGAGCGCAATTCATATTCACCAGAACCATCAGGCTTGCGACGGATTTGGTGCATGAGGTAGGAGTGCCCCGTAACGTTAGCCGTGTGGCTGCCAGAATTGAGGCGCCCAGCGACAATCGTCTCGATTCCAGCGGATGCGTAGGAGCTGGTGTTGAATCCCAGCTCAACAGCAGGATCGATGAAATTCACCGTCAGCTTTGCGGCGCTGTTCCCGATGTACTCGTCGATGAACGAATGAGTGCCGATGTAGCGTGAGGACGTCGGTGCGGACGCGTTGGTCACGAGAGTTTCCGGTAGACGCCAAGCGTAGCGGTGCGCAAGGGGAAACCAGAGTTTGTATCGCGATGGATCGACGAGGTGCCAGCTGAACCACCAATCGTACATTTCGCCTGTGACTAGATGTGTGTGTCAGTTTAGATACTACATGTATAGAACTCCCATCTTACCATTGCCCATATCGGTGCGGATAGCGATCATGAGCGAGCCATCGGAACCCAAAGACCAGCCGTTTTCAAGTTGAAGGTAGCCCGGCCTGGTAAGATAGTCGGCAGCATCGTATGGAGAGTACGCTGGAGATGTGCATTAGTCACAGATGTAATATGACTTCAAGTGACGACATTCCACCAACGTCTCCCGTATTGGCCACTTGCTCCGCAGAGACAAAAGAGATCATAACGTGTCAAAGGATCATTATGGTTTGATTCAACTTACTCAATTCAGCCGCATGAGGGCTAGCGCTAAGCCCTTTCTGCGCTTCATCCGACATACCTGCTACAGAGGTATTCCAGAACTTGGAAAAAGGCTTCGCAAAGTCGGCCTCGCGGTAGCCAAGGTAGTAGCTTGTCTGGTTCCCATCGTAAGAAGCGACATTTTTGGAGACAGTAGCGGCTCCTAAAGTAGTCAGGGAGCTGTAGTCGGTTTCGGTGGCGAAGGGCGATGCCGTTGCAAGCTGGGCAGAGTAGTGGGAAAATGCTGCAAAGAGAAAAGGAATAGAGCGCTTCATAGTCATTCTTGCAGGTAGGAAGTAGTTGAGTTATTGATGGTGAAGGTAAAGAACGTCTTCTCGTTATGATTTATATAAAATAAACGCCTAGTAATTTAGAACCACTGACTTCACGATGTCTACAAGACCACAAGTCCGCAAGTTCACAAGTCCGCAAGTCCGACAAGGGTCTCATACTTCCGAACTGCTTTACCATATTCAGTAATTTCGTGCGAGTACTTATTCAGTATTGTCGTACGAGGGGGTTGACAGGAAGAACATAGCTCTACATGATCATGCGGGTGGGACCGGCTATGGGCGGAATGGTGGCGGTGCACGGTTCTTCTTCGATTCATACTACTCATGTCCACCCTTTTGAGCACCTATTTCAGAGACCGCCACGTAGTATTAGTAGATAGCGCGTCCAATCAAGTGCGATAAGTCTCGTATATGTCAGCCTCTTGCGGCTGTGTACGGATAGTATCGGGTGAGGCGTATGAAGTGTGTCGGGGCAACACATGATCGTCATTTACACATTGCTGCGCCCATTGCGTAGCCATAGTGTCTGTATACGGCAAGGAGACAATGCAACGGATCGGAGGCCTATCGGAATCGGATCGGAAAGAGGACGGAGGTGATACGGAGGAGCATGAAGAGCTGAGAGCAGCCTATTCCTCAACCAGTGGCCCAAGCTCTGCCTTGGTACTTGGCGCCGCCGACCGCGCACATTGTTGCGCCCTTCATCTCTTGTTGTCTTCAATCCTTAGCCCATATCTATTCAGTCATTTTTCTGCAGATGTCCGCGGGGGCTGATATCGCTTAGTCCAGCTAGTATTCTATGGATGTGCTCTGAATGCAGTTCCTTGTCTGTTGATACAAGAAATGGCTCTATTAGGATTCCAAAAGCTTTCCAATACTTTCATCGGCTTGTAGGCATATACTTGTAGTGAGAGGGAAAGCGGTTCTCACGCCCTCGCGCGGACAAGCTGATTACTTTTGCATTCATGTCTTGTTTCTGAGCGGGTTTGAGCAATTGCCATTGCTCAAATGACTTCAAACCGAGGGTGGGGTGGTTAAAAGTAGAGAGACGTAGGGAGGAAGCTATGAGATAACGCTCGGGACGATGGGGCATTGTGCTGTATTTCGTATTTTCTGAAACGTGGAGACTGCTCCTTTCGTCTTGATACAGGAAGCTTAAGGCCACCAACCGCCTTAGTTTCACGTGGCCAAAGAGTAGGATCGCCCGTAGTTTATTGCAGTGTGTGGGTCTCCAACCCGTGCTGCCGGAGCGCCTCCGGATACTTCTGGCTATGAGTAGTATCGAAAAATACCTGCCTACGAACTTATCTATATTATTACTACGTAGTTATAGGACCTTTGCAGTAATTTGGACATACAGGAACGTTCTTATGGAACGCTGAGCTTATTATGGTAGGTACACAGAAAAAGCAGAGATATCACACCATCAACAGTACCAAGCAGCCTCTAGGGGCCTAACTTGGCAACTCTCGGCGGCGGCCAGCTTGGTCTTGATAAGTCAGGAGGGAGAGTCATCTAGCTTAGCGTGACTTGATTGGTCTTGCCAAGTGGAAGCCCTGCCTACCGTGTCTCGGTACAGTGAAGCTGATCACTTGCCGAACTGTGGGTGTGACGCCGCACTGATGTGAGCGCGGGCTAGTGGGCTTCATGTTTTGATATCACTGTAGCTCGGCCGAGGCAACCGCACAAAGAGCATTTAAATCGCACTTCGCCCAGCGCTTGTAGTCCTCGCTACAGTACCCTTACAGATTCTCTTCATCTCCACATGGCGTCCAATATACACCCTTTTGTGAGATATCCTAAGAGCGGCGTGTCGATCCTCATCGTTGGAGGAGGTATTGGCGGACTGAGCTGTGCAATTGAAGCACATCGTAAGGGCCACAATGTCCGCCTAGTCGAAAAGCAAATGGATATCAATGACGGGGGTGAGTAGAAGGCAATTCGGGGGTTCCGAAGTTCAAGTTAACACAAGTCAGGCGCCATCATTGCGGTCCCAAATCCTGCCCTCGGCATCTTTTCCAACTGGCCCGGATTTTTGGATCGCTGCCACAGACACGCGATGAACCCGGTTTGTCGAATGATGAGAGGTGACCACACGCACATCAGAGACACGCCCTTGGCGCATCCGGAATTCCCGGCAATGCCAATTAATCGCCCCGCGCTTCATCAAACACTCTTCGATTTCGCAATTGAAGTCGGGGTGCCCATCGAGCAGGGCATGACGGTCAGCACGTACTTCGAGGATGAACATCAAGCCGGCGTTGTGTACGATGATGGAACCAGGGAGGTGGCTGACGTTGTCGTGGCCGCCGATGGCGTGGGTTCCAAGGCGCGAGCGCTTGTAGTTGGGGAGTACCAGGAATCCATCCCAAGCGGATTCGCCTGCCACCTTGCCACGTTTCCTGCTGGCCCGGCTCTCGAGAACCGGACTATTCGACACGGCTTCGGTGATTTCCAGAATGGTGTCATGTTCGCCCTCGGTCCAGGTGCTCACATGGCTGTCGGCCGGACGGATGAGATTTTGACATGGCTGATGGTGCACAAAGTGAGCGCGCCGCATACTCCTCTCCCCCGCTCGACGTGGTCATTAACATGCGCCTTAACAGGATGAAGGTAGCAGCGATGGCGTATTCAAACGGGCTGTGCCAGCATCATCCGCGTCAAAGTATGTTGAGACCTGGGCTCCGTTCTACAAAGAACTCATAAATGCCTCACCTCCCGGCGGGATTCTTTTGTGGAGGCTCAAGTGGCGTGATCCACAAGGCACGTACATCTCTCCAAAAGCCCGTGTAGTTCAGATTGGCGACGCAGCGCATTCTTTTCTGCCTACTTCTGGTGCTGGTGCCGGCATGGCAATAGAGGATGCAGGATGCCTCGCTTCATGCTTGCAGCTTTCTGGAAGATCCAACGTTCCCTTAGCTCTGAAGGTTCATGATCTGTTTCGGTAAGCAGAATATCCTGGATCAATGGAGATGAAGGAGACACTAACCAACTGGTAGATACGAGCGCGTGACTTGTGCTCAGAAAGTGGGCTTCAAAAACCGCGAGGTCTTTCACCAGGCCGACTGGAGCGTCGAGGTAGCTCCACAGACAGGAGGCACGTTCTCAGGAAAATGGCTTACTGGACATGAAGTAGAGGAATACGTCTATGAGAACTATGGCAAAGCTGTTCAGCACCTTCTTGTGGGTGCACCATTTAGAAACACGAACTCGGTTCCCGGGTTTAACTTTCGATCATGGACAGTCCGCGAGCTTCTGGAAGCTTCTGACCGCGGCGAAGTTGACACAGATGAAGGTGACTGGTATACTTAAGTGTCCTACTTTGATGACAGATTTCTTTTGCTGGGGTTTGAAGTTACTCATTCGTTAGAAAGAGGTTGAAGCAGTTTTCTTCTTTCGATAGTGGTTTAACCTTTAAGGCCTGACCTATACGATAGCAGACCGATAGCCAGCAGACGTGGGTTTATCAGATTAGAAGTATAGGAATTTCAGCATCGCCTCTATTAATATATCGAACACATATTTCGAATACACAACTCAACTAGTCAAGGGTGAAAATTGGGTATTTAAATAAGTCATAGTACGAAGAGCGCTTGCGGGACTGTGATGCCACGAGAGTCGATGTAGAATCGAGCTGGCGTAGAAAATAATCCTGTCATGTCGTTTACTCGAAGGCGAAGCACTTCGATTGGTGTTGGACAATTATGATTTGTCGGGGGAGCTTCTCAAGCCCCCGCATTAGCGTCTTCCTTCGGCTGTGAAACGCGCTGATCCACCCTCGGCAATTGAGTCTGGTTCGGCTTTGAGAATAGTGCGCCGGCCTACTCTCCACAAGCGCGGCCGGGGCAACGTCAAACGACTTTCGACACTATGTTTAGTATAGACAATTCGAGCATTGAAGACACCGACAGCACTCCTTTGCGGATGAAAGTGAGGCTCTAACATGATTCATAAGTTTGCCGATTAGTCAATCGTGTGGCGTCCGCGACGACGACTGGGGTTTAAAGAAGCAGTTCGGCGGCGCCTTCCTTCACAAGTATAAAGGCCCACAAGCTATATAAACAGCTAAGATAACCCTCAGATTACACTTCAACGAACATCCCGCATTCGACCACCACCCCAACCAAAGTCGACAACTCCTCAAGCAATGTTACCCACGATCGTTGGCTGTCCCGGCGCCTGGCACACAGCAGACTTCTTCGACGACCTCGCCCACCGCTTCCGCACACGCGGCTACAACTTCGTCAGCCAGGACGCGCCGGGCGTGCTGGATCTGGCGAACAGCTTCGACGCCACGGCGGACAAGGATGCTGACTCGCTGCGGGCGAACCTACTCGTGCCGTTGGTCGAGTCGGGGCACGACGTCGCGCTGCTGATGCATTCGTACGGCGGAGTTTACGGAGCGGCAGCGGTGCACGGGCTGAGCAAAGGCGAGCGGCAGGCGGCGGGCCACCAAGCGGGCGGCGTCGTGGGCCTGATCTTCGTCAGCGCCGTCACGCCGGTCGCCGGCAAGTCGACGCTGGACATGATGGGCACCGACAAGGAGCATCTGCCGCCCTGGGTCGACTACAATGTGTGTGTGTTTTCATTTTTTCTTTTTCTTGAGAATACGAGGTTGCAAGCCCGCTAAACATGCAAACTGTGCCGCAGGACACTACCGGATTCGTCGCCTTCAGCGGCGCTCGGCACGTCATGTACCACGACCTTGCCGAGCCGATCGCCACGCGCTACCTCTCGATGGTCAAGCCGCAGGCCCTGAACTCGCTTAACTCGCCTGTCAGCTACTCGCCATTGGCGGACCCGTTCTTCGCAAACAAGTCTGCATACGTCCTCTGCGGAGCGGATCGTGTCATCCCGCTTGCCGGGCAGGAGGCCTACGCGGCTGTGGGCGGGATAGAGCGGACGGTGTTGGTGCCGCAGGCGACCCATGCCTTCTTCGCCACGGCTCAGGAGGAGGTGGTGGACGCCACAGTCAAGCTCCTTGAAGATATTTCCGCAGGGAACGAATGAGGCACGGGTGATGCGACGCACGGAAGCGGGAGTGGGGTATGCCAAGGGCAAGGGTATAGATCCCGGTGGCACGGCTGGTTTCACATTCGGTAGAGTGAGAAATTCTCGGACTTGCTTCCGCTGCCCCCCCTCTGTCCGTATTCGGTGGGCGGAAGCCGCCGCTTAGTATTATCTAAGACAGCTTCTGGAAGCTTGCAGTTCTCCTGATGGAATGGATCTGATCCTTAAGCGCCTTTCTTCACTCCGACGCCTTCCCTCAATCTTGATGTCGACAGGCGCATCGTGGCCGGCACCAACATGACTCCTGAGCAGGAGGCAGCCTTCCTCGCTCAGAACCGGCAGGGCGAGGTGTATGCCGTGCATATTTCTTTCTTCGTTTTGATGATGCTGATTGTGCCTGCACGTTTCGCATCTGCACGCGCAGCGAAGAAGCTTCTGTCATGGGACGATTGGCTGGCCCTGACAGCCGCAGTATGTTGGAGCCGACACGACTCGTATTCGTCGAAGCAACGCTTACAAATTCGGCCTCCAGATAAGCACGGTTGGTGTTTTCATCGGCACAATGCTGTGGCTCCGCTTCGGCTTGGGCAGACATGCTGCCGTGGTAATGCAAGAGGATCCAGACAACATTCCTCGATTCTTTCAAACAATCGTGGCAAACGAGATTCTCTACACTACTGGACTAGCTTGTGCTAGACTGTCGCTGGTGGCCTTCTACTACCGCATCTTCGGCGTTTTAAGCATGCGATTTTTTCTATATGGATTTGTCTTCGTCATCATCGCGTGGGCGATTTCTACAGTAAGACGACATAGCAGCGACTATGTAGCCAAATCGTCTTATTCGCTGATCACTCTCCATTAGTATGTACCGTCTATCCGCACCTGCTGGCCCATCGAAAGTTTCTGGGATGGAACAAACCAGAATTGCATCGACATCTTTAAATTTTACGTTGGCGTTGCCATCGGCGGTATCATAACCGACTTCGGCTTGATGATTCTTCCCATACCATACATTTGGAGGCTTAGCAACGTGCCCCGGTATCAAAAAATTCTTGTTGCGTGCACGCTGATTTTCGGAGGGTTGTAAGTATTCCCAAGCCATTCGCCTGCCGCGATGCTGACCACCGTTCTTGCAGCGCTTGCTTCGTCACAATCATCCGCCTGGTGAAGATAACGCAGCTGGACCTCACAGATCCGACCTGGGGAACCGTCGATCTCATGATCTGGACTGGAATGGAAGTCTATTCGTATGTATCCGCCCAGGCAAACCATCCTTCCATCCGACTTACTATGCTAAGAAATCAGCAGTGCCGTCATTTGCTGCTGCCTTCCCACCTTACGGCCATTGGTCAAGGTGGCCGGAAGATATCTCGGGAAATCGAATTGGTCATCTACGCCTGCCGATAGTCATCCCAACGGCGTATGGACGAGCCCGCGTGGCCCTGAGAGATATTCGAAGAATCCGGCGTCGAATTCGGTCGAGGAAATACTACGCGCTCGCAGCGCAGGAGATCTCGAGCTTTCCACTTACGATCCTGCTGAATCTATCAAATAGTAGCCTCCTCCAATGGTCATTGTCTATTTGCTCCGCACAGCTTTCCACTGAATCCCCTGTCATTCAGACGCACGGTGGAGGCCGCATACTCAATGCTGAGTTACCGCTGACTCAACTACGGGCACGTCAGCGTTGTTGAGGCTGCTGGAACACACGAGACCTAAGTACATGCAGCAGATGCAAGTATTCCCAAGCAGGTCTCGTAGGAAAAGCTCCTTCTACAACCTCGATAGCGCATGATACCTCCAAGGACGATCAACATTCATATATGGATATCTCTGCGCTTCGCCACCACCTCAAACCTTTCTCTCCCATTCAGATTTAGTAGCCGCCATCCCCGTCCTCAACCATCGGCCTGAACTCAACAGTCGTCGGCTCCTCCGTAATCCCCCTCCGCACAGCCTCCTCCATAATCGCCACCGTCGCCGTGGCCCCGATCCTCGTCACACCCAGCGCCATGACATGCAGCAAATCATCCAACGTCCTCACGCCCCCCGCCGCCTTGACCTGCACCTCGGGCTTCGAATGCTCCCTCATCAACTTCAGATGCCGCACCGTCGCCCCCTTGTACGCGTACATCCCATTCGCCTGCTTCACAAACCCATACCCCGTCGACGTCTTCACAAACGCGACCCCGACATCCGAACAAATGCCACACAGCCTTACCACCTCCTCCTCCCCCAAATAATCGTTCTCAAAAATAACCTTCAACCCCGCCCCCCGCGCCACCACCGCCTCATTCACCCGCCGCACTTCCTCCTCCACGTAGCCCCAGTCCCCGCCGAGCGCCTTGCCGACGTTGATCACCATGTCGATCTCCTTCCCGCCGGCCGCGGCGGCGGCAGTGGCCTCGAGGACTTTGATCTCGGTCGTGCTGTTGCCGTGCGGGAAGCCGATGACGGGGCAGACGCGGACGGTGGTGCCGGCGAGTTCGCGCACGGCGAGGGGGACGTGGTAGGGTTTGATGCAGGCGGTGGCGACGTTGTGGCGCTTGGCGATGGCGAGGCCGGCGAGGATGTCGGCGTCGGTGAGGGTGGGGTGGAGGAGGGAGTGGTCGATTGTTTTGGCGAGTTGGGTGAGGGTGACGGTTATGGTGTTGGTGGTGGTGGTGGTGGTGGCCATGTTTGAGAGGTAGCTTTGAGAATTTGGTGTGTCGTTGGGATGGGTGAGGTTCTGGTGATGAGGATGGGATCTTTTCTTTCGTTGGTGATGCTGCCTTTATATCGGAGCTGTTCTTAGGACTAGGCTCTGTACAAGAGCTGGTTTGAACACCAGACTTCTACTATTCACTGGGAGTGACACGACTCCGGTGGAATGCATTGCCAGATTCGGTAAGCGGCAATTTAATGGTGACAGGTTCAGAATTTAGCATCATGGCAAGACTGGGAAGCCCTCCGCCAGAATTCTACACCTGCAGGAAATCCAGTGTCCTTCTACAGACGGGGATTCTGGCCCCATATCCAGTTTTGGTCTTGGCCGCCAAAGCAGCTTCCGGTCACATATTCAGGGCCCCCGGCTCCGAAAATGGCCTCATCAGGTTGGTCGCCGGGCGGATAATTCATAACTATAGGCTGGGTTAGAATTGATTTCAAAGAAGAATGGCGCGTGAACTACCTTGTTCAAAATCGATTAAAGCCTGCGTAACGGTTGGGTCCTCGTAGAAGTCAAACGACAAGGCGTCTAATCCTTCTGAGGACGGAAGAAAATTTGCGTCCAATCCGCTCTGAAAGCCCTCGTCGGCGTCAATCAAGCCGAGGGTTGTTCCCAAATTCGCCTGAGTCTCACTGGTGTTGTCCCCAACAGCGAGCTCATTACGTTGTGGGTGGCCTGATTCCTGTGCCTCCTCGTCATTTAGTTCCGGGACCTCGAGCATTTTCTCCATCTCTTTTTGCACAACGAGAGATATTAATTTCTTTAGGATCATGTAGCCCTGCTCGGCCACAATGGACCTGGTCTTCAATTGAGCCTGCATGGCCATCAATCTTCGCATCCCCAGCTTTGATTCATGAGATTCTTGGCTGAGGGGGTCTTGGCTCGTCATTATTGACAGTGCAACCGCTGCGGTGAACAGGTGCAGAGAGATGAATGAGACGGCGTAGGTATCAGCACACTTGCTAAATGTCGGCGTGGTTCCTACTCGAGATATCTCCAGTGCGGCATCTCGGCAAGCCAATACTGCGACACGGAACGGATCTGACAACGGAGTCTGTTGGGATACACTGAGCCCTCCGGAAGCTTGAGGATGCACAACCATCTTGTATGACAGCAACGGTCTGTGCACAAGGATTCTGGCATTCTCGAACGCCAGCTTTAGAGCAAGAGCTTGAAGTTGGAACAGGTGTTCTTCAAAAGCATTATCTGATTGTGTTGCTTCGTCGGCCGATGGCCTCGTGGAAAGAATGTCTGTACTTGGGGCATTACGCTTGTCGTCGATCTTGAGTCGTCTCGGGAGGCTTTGATACCATGTCTGAAGCCTTGAATCCAGGCTAGATACAGTCGTGACCATAGTCTGTAATCGAGATGCATTGAATTCCGCGGAACCACGGTTTGTAGGCAAGCCTTGACGTAGTCCATAGAGCTCTGTCAATGCTGACTTGACAATGATCGACAAGGTGACCATGGAGTATTTGTACGAAAGCAGGGTGGCCTGGCCTGTTTTCCTCCAATCTTTGGACGTCCAGGATGAGTGATGTGACCTCAAAGGATAGGGGTTGAGCAGCTCAATATCGCAGTCGACATCATTGATGCTGAGGGGGAAGCCGTAGAGCATGGAACAGAAAGTTTCTATCTCATAAACTGCCCACCAGCACCGCTTACGGGTCTCTTCCGCACGTTGAACGGCATCATCCAAGTCGGGAGTTTGAGAGGTTTTTGATGGCTGCCGTCGATGTAAATTCAGAGCTTGAGCGATTCTCAATCCATTTCCGCAGATCGGCCACGCCAATTGGGGATCACCATGGTAAAGGTAAAAGCTGCCCAGCAAAACGCAAGTCTGGACGGCATCAATAGATCCAAGCGAAACGATGTCGAGTATTCGTAGCCTCAATGTCGTCAGCAGCTTCTGTTGTAAGTTATTCAGCTGCACGCCATGGCGGACGGCAATATCCTTCTGACCACAGTCAACATGCTGCGAGCTCACTACAATGACGGCGGCGAATACAGCAAGGAAGCCCAGGCGGACATTCCGTTCTGTAGAATTATGGCTGATGAAGTCATACAGCTGTTCAAAGCCCTCCCTGAAATCTGACTGGTGGAATACCAACATGAACCAGTGGATCCGGTCAAAGTAGTTGTCAACAAGCAACGTAGCCACTTCAATCGAGGGCAGGATCGATAACAGCTCTGCCTCAGCTGACGGACTCAGGAAACGGGGATCACTCTGTGAGGGATCTTGGTGCGGAACCTCATGTCTCATCCACGGTCTCACGGAGAGTGCTGATGTTTCCTGCCCCGCGAGGGTTGGCGCATCATGCTGGTGAAATGCCTTTAGTCTACATTAGTAAACTTTGCATGCTGGCAGGGTGTCCCGTGTTCAGAATCACTAACCTCTTCCATGAAATTGATGGCCGCCGAGGTTGAATTCCAGGACGACTCGTCTGCCACAGGGGAATGTGATGCCCTCACCCGTGGACTCACTCGGCCCATGTCAACGCCACTTGGCCCGGGCGATGGATCGGCGCCAACCTCATCCTCAGATAGGTGAGATTCCACGGTATTGTCTTCCGGTGGAGCTACTCGGCGAATCCGTTTTGCGGCTGAATGGTCCGTTGTGCTGCGGCTCTTCCGAGTTCTTTTGGCGGGTTTACCTGGCCCGTATGCTTTCCATTTGACCTTGTTCTCGGCAGTGGAGCATTCGACTTTGGCTCGCACACAGAGTGTGCATGGACGTTGGACGTCGCACTATGCGTAGAATGTTGAGCCGAGGTCACGAGACCGGGAGTGGCGGGGATTGTACTTTGAGTTTTTGCCGCCTGCATCTTTGACAGGCACTCGGTACCTTTTTTGAACTGAGTGGCTCATCCATTCTCTCAGCGGAACGCCGATATTGATGAGCCTTGCGAACTGCTATCGGGAATGAAGTTGTTGTCTCAGCTGATGACGCATTCCGGCGGAACAGTTGTCCCGGAGGCCTTTACCGTTTACGGAAATAGATCCCGGTGGATAATCTTTCCACTGTTGCACCAGTGGTATGCTTGGCCGAGCATGCATATCTACGCATTTGTAGAAACTTTTGTCAGCGTCTCATTACTATAGGTCGGGCTTAGGAAATCAATATGTACGAATATGAGTAATGAGCATAAAACTTCTAGCGCAGCTTGGCTAAAACTGTTCGAAGATGCAATGGTTGCCGACAACATCAAAAGGCTTCATCCTAGGCTATTGTTTCCTTATTGCGATGAGAAACAAACCAATGCAATCAAAGCTTGGATTTTGAGCAGGCAGCAACTCTGTCAGCATTGCATTTCAGCTCCGCATGTGATTTTCAGCTGAGCCTTGTGTCCGACAACGAACTGCTAATAGCGCTCTCCCCTCCCCTCCGTCATGGAGCTTCAATCTCATTTCTCCACTCACACTCACCATGTCGGGCGCCGAGTTCATCGCAGTTCTCAGCATCGGAGCGAGCGTAATCGCCGTCGTCGACGCATGCAACAAACTCCGCAACCGACTCAAAGAGTTCGAAGATGACAAGACACTTCGCGAGCTTGCCGCCCGCCTTCGGCTCTTCTCAAACTGCATCGAGATCCTGAGACAGGAACATACCGGTGAAGATCTTGATCCTCTCACGCAGGGTGCGCTCATTGAGCTGCTAGACTGTTGTGAGGAGCGTATCAAGGAGCTTGACGTCCTGATCGTCTCAGCCTTACCTTCGCAGAAGAACGCCGGAGCCAAGCGCGTCAGGGCGGTCATACACAACCTGCGGGACAACAAGAGGGTCAGAGAGACTCTGAGTAGCCTGAAGGGATGCCAACAAATGTTGCACTTCCACATGGCAACCGTGTCAAAGCGGCGACAACAACACCAGGCTCAAGATCAGCAGAGTGCCTCTGATATCATGAGTGAACATGAACCCTCCTCCGACATTTCCCTCGATGATGTTAGAAAGGCACGACCTCGTTTTAGGCCTCCTCCGAGCCCGGCACAAAGCTGTGTACGGGGAACTTGTGGTTGTGCATGCCACAGAATGACGATGCGTTTGCTTGGAGTTGTATCTTTCAACTTCCCTGTCCCGTTCTTATCTGAGTGTACCTGCGTTGATACCACTGTTGGCATCTCCTTCTCTGCACTGCAAAAGATCTTGACCTTCAACATGTCTGTATCTTTGATGGACGGTATTTCGATTGGGACCTCCTTGAAATTTGTCAACACGGTTCCATACTCAAGCCCTGGCCTTACTGTCTTGGCAAGATTCTCTGCTGGTGTGATTGGGTCGGCCGAGACAATCGAGACTCTTTCGACTCTCAGAAGGAACAACCTGATCGATTTCAATGAGACAACAACAAACAACGAAGGATACCTCGAGGTAAGAGTTTGCATGCGCATAGGTCCAATAGATGATGCTAACTCAAATAAAGAGGGTCTTCAAGCGTAGCTATCACGAGTCAAAGGATGTGATCGATGTCGTTCGATATTTGACTGAACAAGGAATGCAATGGAGATCGGGCAGGTAAGCTCGAATTAACTGAGACTAATGTGGCATGTCTGATCCGGAAGAGACCGATTTCTTTTTGCCTCCAATATCTACAAGACAACTACACTAGCGAGATCTCGGCAAAGGAATTATTTGCTTGTGTGCCACCCTTTGAACTCAACGACGGTCATACCTCTGATCTCGATTTCGATTTCTATCTGGACATTCAGATAGCAAATCCAGCCGATTCGCTTCGAGCAGCGTTTGACGTTTCCAAAAGCGACAATAGTACGTCATGCACTAAAGATTTATTACAAGATGTACTGACTGGAGCAGTTTACGGTGGGACTCCGGATCTTCACTATACCGTCATGACAGGAACATTACACGAGGTCATGGCTTTGGTGGAAAGAAAGCCGGTATCACACCAACGAGGCCGAGATGCCTTTGGGCACAGTGCACTTCATGTTGCTATCCCAAAGCCTCAAATCCTAAAGTACTTGTTGCGCAACGGATTCATCGCTGAGATCGAGGCTCGAGATCACACTGGAATGACGCCTTTGATGTATGCGGCGGCGACCAAGCACTTGGAATCGGCCAAAATTCTTTTGGACTACGGTGCGAATCCATGGGAGGCACCTGTTGATGAAACTACGCACCTGAATTCAATATTCTGGGCGGCTTGTTGTGCGGTTTACTATGAAGATCGGTCTGTATTCACTGAACTCTTGGACCACTATCTCACATTGGTCTCTCAGCGCCAGGCACGCAACGTTGTGGACCACTGTCTAGAGCGCCTTGCCACCGAACGATGCTTCCGTTACGGCGGCGATGAGAGTGGCACACTCCTAGCTATCTTCCAGTATCTCCTAAATCTAGGAGCGGATCCGAACCAATTGGAAACCAACATGAACACCTTCTTAGGGAACGCCAAGGATGCAGCAAGAACAAAATTGGTTTTCTCCACACCAAGCACAGACGTCCGGCACCCAAATGTCCGCGGCTTTACCTTGTTGATGGCTATCGTACGATTTCGAGTGCCTCAGATCGTTTCTGCCCTTCTACAAGCGGGAGCCGACGCGAAGATAAAGGACAAGCGAGGCATGTCGGCTTTGCACCACGTGCTTGAGCGTCTCATGGGGATTTCATATTCGATGAATATGAACTGCCATGGCTATTTCATGGGATCACCAGGCTATTGCTTGTTTCCTTTTAGGTGGGAGGGTGATCGTGCCAGAAACGCCATTGCGTCCTCCGCATTACTTGTTCAGGCTGGCACTGGCCTATCGGACGGCGACTCCTGCATATGCTATTGTTCCCCAGGAGGGTGCACACCGCTACAAAAGCTCATCATCGCCTCAAGACCATGTGGTGCGGACAGAGAAATGCTCCTTTACCAGCTGCCATGGATACTGGAGCTTTCACTCGTTATGGAACATTGCGGTATCCCTGGTATCCTTCAAGAAGCTGTTCGCATCGTTGTCAGACAAAGGCTGTTTGAAGAGCTAGAGATGACACATACCTGCTGCAATAGCAAGCTTTGCCCTGACGGATTCTGGTGCGGGCACGAGCTTTGCTTCACGTACGGATCATCTCAGGAGACGGTAGATTTGACCGGTTTCCTGGCGGATATGGCCGAAATCCAAGAAGAGGAGGAAGAACTAAGCAAACAGCTCGAATCAAAGCTTCAGGAAAATGAAGTTTTCAGCTCACATTTGAACAGGGATGAGCTTCTCAGCAAACTCGCCGACTGGGCTGTCGAACTGGAGGCCCACCCAGTTGAGTACGTGAAATCATGGGATACCTGGCGATACGTGCGAATGATGGAAAGGATAACGGTTGCTATCTCCCATTTCCCTGTTTCTTTCCAAGGAGAATACTAATTTGCTCTGAGAACAGAGCCACAAGGGACAGATGACGTCTATAAGTGTAAGTCTCAGCACCATATTCAGACTCACGTCCAACAGCTAATTCTACTTCGATTTGCTCTTTAGCATGATCCTCCCGTATCCGTTGACAACTCCAGCGGAGAAGTCATCTTCATCCCGAAGCTAGACCCGCTGAAGAGATGGAGCGCTTCTGATTTCATCAACGCCTATCTGGAAGACATGAGAAAACATCCAGACTACTTGGATGATCTTGGTGATCTTGAGATCGATTCAGCTGCTCTGGCCTTACGACGAGAAGGCCTGGCGAAGCAGCTGTTGGAAGAGATAGATCATCTGAGAGGACAGCAATCTGGGTGATGAGGCCCTTCGGCCGTTCAGGCACTTCAGGTGGGTGATTCAAGGCGTGCTCGCACGCTCCTCGGCACCGTGCTATGTGTTGCAGGACTCGGAACAGAACATGGACGAAGCCGCCATCAGCCAGTTGATTGTCAGGGCGTCAGGGACATCATAAGCCAGTGTCGTAGTGTGGCCTGGGTGGTATTGGATTTGACATGCGTTTGTTGCTAGCAAGCGCTGATGCTGCCCCCCACCATGAGATCGAAAACCTTACACTTCTCATTTCTGTTATCACACACGACACCCTCCCAACGTTATCACTCACAAATACATATTCGTCTTTCCCTTTTCTCCGTGGTTTTGTTTCCTGTATAATCACATCTACCCTTACCCAGTCAAGTCGTACACTCATTAACTTCATCCCCATGTTCCTTTCTTTAGGCTTAGTTGTTTTGTCATTGTGGCATTCAGGGTAATAGGCCGTGATATATGCGCAAAGGTAGTAATTGATTCTTCACTCGCCTCAAAACGTCTACAACTCATCCTCGACTATATGTGTTTTAATTGCATGGCTGCTATAGGTCTCGAGGGCAACCTGACACCCAAAATCGTGCTATTTGAATGTCGATAGAAAGGGTTACTAGGCTACAGGTCATAGAGCCGTACCAGCCTGAACAAGGACACTTATAGGAACCCAAGAGAGTCAATTTGTAGCGGACTAAAATCCACACCAGCTAAACTGCAGTACTAAATCGGAAGAGACTGAGGCGATTGATCAATCTGATGTAAGGAAATGAAACAAAGGAAACGTCTCCGTCAACACTGCGCGTGTCCACCACCATGTCCTTCAATTACAGCCACGCCGCAATAGCTTGACAACACCCTTTCTAGAATCCCCAAACTGGCTGCTGGCCCTCGGGGTCTGTGGCAAAGACCTTGGTCTGACGAAGTCCGCCTCCTAGTTTCGGTCAGCTGAAGCACAAAGCATCAAAATATGAATCAGGAAACCGACCAGTGATGGTGATGGTTTCACCAGCTGGGAAGTTCGCCCCATCCTTGGCGGGAAACTTCCTCTCCGGATGACCCGTGTCATCTTTGTAGTAAACAGTGATCATGCTGGAGCAGAAAGACCATGGCTCCTTCGTAGTAGATTTGTTGAGGCGTAGGTACCCGTCGCCAATGTCGATGTACTTCACATCATTATCCATATCGATGGTGATGTAGTTGTCTTGGAAACAAATGGAAGGCATGATGACGTGTCTCAGGTCAATGACCAAACTGAGCTCGAAGGAGAGAGACTGTATGAATGATGAGGAGTGCTGGCTTGGAGAGAGTTCGAGCGCTCCACTTGTGGTTTATATGTAGGTGGATTTACTATGTCCCTCGGCGATATCGGACATCGAAGCCAGACCAGAGAGACACCCTACTATGCGTCGCTCCTTTCATCGCTTTGCAAATGCATTATCGTCTTCGCGTCATCCGTCCTGCCTCATTTGGCAATATCACTGGGCATTTCCGCGGTAACCGCTGGCCCCGCTTCCCGATTCTTAACGATCGTCGTAAGCAAGCTCGATTTTGCGAGTCTACCTCGGTTTATACTACTCAGGAACACTCGTAATATTCGCACTTCTCGCCACAAAAAGACTTGTTGCGATTGTTGTCGCTCAATACTATCTCTACATCTCCCGACGCTTCACGTCGTCATGGCCTCTGCTGTGTAACTTTCTCTATACGGTAATATATCGCGACTTCAATGAAGTTTCTCCGCGGTGCAACGTCATCATAATATTGGAGATATACCCGATGGAGTATCTCTTTAGGTAACAATAAGCTGCGTCAATGCCCTCATGCCGCTTTCCGCTGTTGCAGAAACCTCTTCGGAGAAATGTTTGGCGATTTGGGTGTTCGACATAGTTTCTTCCCCAGACAATAGCGTAACGAGCCTGTGTCGGACTCACCGGAAGAAGGAAATGACGATACTCGGCTTTTTCGACGTCAGCCTGGCTGCTTCTGTTTGTGTGAGTATCTTCATGAGGAAATATGTTGCGAATTTGCCGACCACTTCCCCCCGCAACGATAATGCAAGGAGATTCGTCAGCTTCTACCCCAAATAACGATGACACACATGTTACTGCCATGTGATAGGCGAGACGGTCCCATGAAGCCCGGAAAGCAGTCTTGTCTCCACGGCATTTCCAATAAGTGCGTGAGGGGTTGAGAGCACAGTCTTGGGCGGAAATCTATGTCGACCAGGGTTCAGACGATAATACGAGAATAGAGCATGATACACAGTTGGATATCGAGGGCGTTAAGGCCACCCTCCCTCAGCTTGCACAAGATTGAGCTGGTGGCGGAGTCTGCCGCTGGACACGCGGATGTCGGCACAGACCGACGCCTATTCTACCACTACCGACATCGGAGTGCTGACGACGGAGCAGTTATGGAATGCTGAGATTCAACAGTACAAGACTAGGAACACCAAGTTGTGCAATCTGTGTCTGTAGCTGCTTCTATATTTTGCGCTCAATCAATACACCATTCTTGGTCGTCGCTCAAAGTTCTCCATTCGACTGCGTGGTAAATACCGTCGATAGTTATCCTGTGTCCAGACGTCCCAACACCTTTCCTTTCAGGGTCGCTGACTGCATTCCTCCACTGCTCTAATTCCAGAGATTTGGCGAGTGGGTGATCTGTCAATTCGATGACGGTACACACGGCTCGCCTTGCGTACAGAATGCCATCCATGTCAGCATAGACGTAAACTAACGCAGAGTTCGTGAAAGCTGAAGGTGAGTCAAGCGTGAGATCCTCCTTGATTAGGAGCGCCGCATGACTATACCTCGTTTCTGCATCATCCGGGACGGGAGCTTGAAATATGCCTCCGCCATTCATTCGCATTGCAGGATTACAGACATGGAATGTCCATTTTCCAGATGCGTCACGGAGCCAGAAAGAGAAGTTGATCGGCTGATCCACGGCGTCGAGAAGGAGGCAGCCTCGGCAGCGGACTCGTAACCCACGGGAAGTGGGCTTTCCACTTTCACCGAATTTCAGGAAAATGTGGTCACTTTTGTCCCGTAGTGTGGGAGGGGCCCAGCGAAAGCCGGGCTTGGTTAATCGTGGTGCCCTTGAAAACAAGACTTGGATGGGTATAGATGGACATTGCTTCCAAAATGCGTAGATCCTGTCTTCCGGTTTTGCATCCAGTATGGGCCGTAGATCGAGGTTCATCATTGCTCCGACGCAAATTGGCTCATCCTCTGCGACGCTGGTTGTACGTCCTGCGATCGCGTCCGTAATATCCGCTATGTGGAACGAAGTCATCGGAGTGGCCTCACGCGTGTTGATTGCCCCTCGTACCAGCGAGTATGTGCTGAGGATTCCGCTCAGGATGCCGCAGTAGTTCACAGCACTCACCCTGTCATAGTGCTCCGCCATGAAGAGAAACAGGTCCTCAAAATAGAAGAGTCCATCCGAAAGAAGAATGTATAGTTTCGTTGAGAGTGCACCTTCTTGCCAAGTCCAAAGGCGGCTTGCCCAGCCGGAAGTGAAGATCCTTACGGCTATCTCAATAAGAGGTGTTTCCTTGAGGCTGAGCTTCTCGAGTTCGCCATCCAGGACTAGAACCACGTCAGACCGCTGGTATGTCTCTCTCATCTTCCTGATGGCCAGGGTCCTCATCTGCCTCGGATTGATTGGACAACAGAACGTATCCAGCCAAAAGGCAGAGAAATCATTGCCGTTTGGTAGAGATTGGATTGCTTTGCAGATCTTACGCACCTGGCAACGAGCGACTGAGTTTTTCCAGGGATTCCCAAGGCCATCAGACCATACGTGCGAAATCGCCACGTATTTAACATCTGTGATGGAGTTGTTAAGGAGAGCTGCATTCCCTGTCTTCATCGGCTCCCCAGTCCGGACTAAGGGAATATGTCCGCTTTGTAAAGTGGAACACATCTCCTCCAAATCAACCCCTACGTGCTCGCAGTTACAATTCTCTTCGGCGTGGCGATGGATATACCGGCTTTTATCGATTTGGTAAGCGACACAATGCGCAAGCGTGCACAAGCCATGATCGCGTTGGTCCTCTGGCGGGCCCAGGTAGAGCGCGTAGTACCTGAAAGACAGTCGTTCGTCCCTTAGTCTACCAACCACTTGAGGGCACCAGCCAGAGGACGCAAGATGAGCGTCTAGGAAATTCACTCTGCCACTGTGTTCGAGCAACGCCCCTGAAGCAGTATTCGGCAAGACCATGGGCGGATGGAATCTGCAAGATGTACAGAGGTCGAAATTATACGGGTCCCGCTGACAGAGACCAGAGTGCAGAGTATCGAGAAAGTCCAGTAAGAAGCCTATGGAAAGGATGAAGTTTGGTTCGAGTGTGCAATGTTCTACTATCGTTGAGTATACGTTATGAGCAATTCCCAGAACATGGCCTAATGCGCCGAGCTCGCGTCTGTCTATTGGATGATTTTCGGTGTGTCCGATGAATTTCCCGGCTATGTGCATCAAGTTCCGTGTATGTATGGATGGTGGTTTGAACGGGTGCTCGTCAATAAAGTCATCGAAGCTGACGAGGTCGCCAAAGAAGGCACGTAGGGAGCCAAAGTACAGCCATGCTTGCAGCAAGCTTTTTGCTTCTGCGAAAGACCTGTATCCTTCTTTCCCAACTCGTTCCCACGTTTCTGAGCCAAAGACCTCGTCGTAAGACCAGCCGGCACGGATCGGATAATCTTGGAATTCTTGACAGTCGTATTCTTCCAAACAGAAGTATGGGATTGAGGGATATGCAAAGATTGGGTTGAGTGGCTTTGGAAGATGGTTCATCTTGAGTTTGGGGTAGTGAACGAAGATTTCAAGAGGACGCAAGGCTGAGAGCTGACGTGTATGTATGCGGATTAATCATCAGAATCTCGTGGTCTCAGTCTGTTCGTCTACTAAACTAAAAGAGGACTAGCGCCAACGGATCCAGGTCTACAAGACTCGAGAGATGTTGCCATTTGCACAATGGCAATGAGGCTGAATGATATAGAAAATTGGAGCACAACATCCTATACACTTATCTAATTTCCCATAATCGTTGTCGATACAGTTCCAACTGCTGTGGCATCGCCGAGGTCATCCAGCTCCCACTCAAACAGTTCAAGGTTACCCGCTTCATTCTCAATCATGGCGTAGACTCGACGATTCTGGTTCGCAGCAATGGCTGAATAGCTGAGCACGTCTGACATTCCGTCAAGAGCGGATCCGCTCTGCCAAAAGTTTTCCTTTCTCCTAACGGTCCACACTCCTCCACTGTCGGATTGTGGCTGCGTCAACAGAGCTTGCGTATATACTGTTGATCCGTCATCGGTATATCCGTAAGATAAGGCGGCAATATCGGCGGAATCGGGGAATACGGAATTGCCTAGAAGACCAGGGTAAGCATGCACGGCGACTTGTCGCTTCTACACGGATGGCTTACCAATTGCGTCGGTGTCGACATCCCAATAACTTGTATTATCTGCCGTCCCCAAAGGCGGAGTAAAGGCAACCACCTGAATGGCCTTATTAACGTCCGTGAAGTATGTCAGACCCAGCACTCCTTTATTCCATCTAGGTGCACAGGCAAATGAAGAGGCCTGGGATGGGCGATCTCCACTGATTTTAAAAGCTTCACCGGCATCGTTCGTTGATCGGTTGATCATCAGCAGGTCGTTGTCGAGGTTCTGGAAAACAGCAACTTCCTTCCGCATGCAGCTGTCGCAGTCTTCAATCCACGAGCTTGCTATGTGTGAATATGAAGCAATGGGAAAGCGAGAGCTTGCCCAGCCATCAGCTAGCTTCCACGGGCCATCCTTCCTTTGGTACGCCATTTGAAGTCCAGTTTTATCATCCAGCCAGATCAGGCTGGTCTGGAAGAAATCCTCCCTGACTTCATTGGCGACGGAGAGGGCCGTTCCATTCTTGACGTTGATGTTTTCCCACGGAACGGAGTTATCATCTTCATCTATCATATTTGTAGGGATTGTTACGGCGCTGACCATCCAAGATTTGCTGCTATCATTCCATGATGATTGCTGGATTGTGCTGTTGGTATCTTGCCAGAAGACTTGGTTGTAGGTGACTCCAGAGAGGGTGAAATTCAGAGCGGCAAGCTTCGAATTGGACGCGATGCTGGTCGCCTTAGCAAGTGTGCCCGTACTCGTTGGTAGTGATGGTGCTGTCGTGGCCTTGGCATTCCGCGACGAAAGGCTTCCACCAACTCCGCCCCCGACTGCCGCCCCCACAATTGCTAGAATAACGAGAATGATGGCCGTCCAGAATACTTTTCGTCGAAGTCCGCATATCATTGGCCGCTTCTGATGCTGGTCTGGCTCCAGAGCTGCGTAGGGGATGCTCTCTTGTAGGCTTTTGGTGAAGTTATCGGCTTCCAGAGGGGTTTGTACAGCTTCCGGAAGATTTTCATCTGGGACTGGATGTAAACCGTCCTCAATAGGCGCATTAATCGTGTCATGTGGAGACTCGTGGTGGGGGTTTGCCATCACAAAACGCCGTCAAAAGGCTGCTGTGAACATTTGAAGAGACAAAGACTTTTCGAAACCGAAAAGGGGGACGCGGGGCGTTTTCTCCTCTTGCCAGGCTGAGAAGGCTGTAAGAGGCTAACGGCATCTCTTTTAGCTTCGGGTGTATGAGGCTGAGCCTAATTTCCTTGCAATATGCAATTTACGTTACACTTACGCAGCAAACTGTGAAAGCATTCATGCATTCGACAAGGCCCAAAAATATTAACGAATCGCATTGAATCTCAGATCGCACAACACAGAAAACAAAGTGCTCGAATTAAAATTGCCATCGCACCGTTCTACGCGCGGTGAAACCACGAACCAATCATACGCAGGTGCATGGGGGCCAGGTAGGAGATCCTACAGGATTTACTCCTGCAGGAGTAGTAAGAATCACCCAGCCTATTCCATTTATTACATTAAGGCTGACTTGGTGCGCCGATCAGGCAGACGCCTAACAGTACACCTCGGCTCAAATCAGCCATGGAAAAGTAATCCATCCACCCATTCTCGAAAGCTCGCATCTATGCTCTTCGAAAAGCCCATCCAAAACGCCCAATCATCGCTTACAGGCGGTGTAATATTCTCCGCCAACAACGCCTTGATCTGAATATCTCTCAAACCGCGCAACCAAAACAATTGCTGCACCCACTCAAAATCAACACCCGCAATCTCCTTCAGTCCCAACCCATCCTCCACACTCTCCCCAGCCCGGCGCACCGCCCCCACCGGTCCAGACCGTCTCCTCAAGCCCCTCGGCTGCACAAGCCTCAACTGCTCCACCGTCAACTCCGGCACATCCCCCCACCCACCCTCCGGCTCCGCCGCCCCCACCACGCCCACCACCAGCCTCAACCGCGGCACTACCAACTCCCGCGCCATATAACCGCACGCGGCGCGCCACTCCGCCTTATCGAATTCCTGCCCGACAGCTGGCAAGACACGCTTGACAACCGCGATGCTTGTGATGCTCTGCCGCGCGACGCACCCGAGTGTGCTGAGGAACGGCACGATGGCCTCGATGTGTGTGTCGAAGTCGAACGTATGTGCGGCGTATGGGGTCGGCAGGGCTTCGTTGTAGCACTGGCGGCAGGTGCGGAGGATAGCGGGGTGGAGGCCCGGGTTGTGGTGGAGGGTGTAGGTTGTGGTTATGGTGCGGGCGCGGTGGCGGGGGTCGCGGGCGAGGTAGTTGGGGCGCATAGTGGTCGTGGAGGACGACGAGCTTGGCAGAGGTGATGCTGGGTCGGCGGTGCGGATTTGCAGTGTGTGACTTGCGTCGTGGAGCCGAGATGGGGGTGGCGGAGGGACAACGCTGTTGCCGAGGCGTTGGTCATTGTGGCGGCAGGTGGCGGATGGTTGAGGTCTGGTGTCTTTCGCAGCTGGTGGGAGCAGGAGCTCCTCGTAGATCATGAGGCGGATTTCTGGAGGGAGTCGAAGGAATGGCGATGATTGTTTGGCCATTGCCGCTCTGTGAAGAAGATCAAATTGTTCTAAGCGAGGGGGGTGAGTGAGAATATCGGAGTGTATAACCCTAGGTATTGACGGCCGCTTCAACTCATCTCTTATTGTCGAACAATTTAGGGAAGGAAAATAATCGGATGGACAATACGCATACGCCAATCGCCTTTGTGATGACCGTTGCTGAGCTGCTGTTGGTAGTCCAGACAGAACGGGGGAGTGTCTCAGTGGTGCCAGCCACCTTTCCTTGTCTCCGCAACGCTGATCAGAGCTCGCCTAGCCCATTGCATGTTGACTAATTACCATTCATATTTGATCATCATCTGTATCATCATCGATGAAAAGCGAGCATGCTGCTTGTCGCTTCACCATCAGCCTATGAGTGAACACCCTGCTTACCACATCACCATGAACGCATGAGTAAACACACTGGCCACCATATCTCCATGAACAAACAAGCCAGTAGATTCCTTGCAATAATCTTGGCAGATGAGTGAACACTCTGGGCAGATTAGTAGTCAGTGAATATGGCGCAACTAATCACGATTGGTTGATGAGTAAACAGGCTGCTCTCCACATCGCGGGTACTGGTTGGCCACAACAAAGTCCGTATTGCCGTTTAGGAGCTTAGTATGGTTTGGCAACTTATCGTATGCATCGATTCTACAAACAAAGCATGGAAGAAGGATCGACGATCGGCCCAACCGCTCACCATATCCTTGTTGAGCCAATCAGCACGCTACAAAGAAAGGCAAAGTGGGCACAATCGCGCTAACGAGTCTCATCGCCTGCGGTCCTTTCCGAATACGCGACGGAAACTCCGCAGTCAACTTGCCCAGATTCGATTAGCTTCGGGACTCCGCACCCCGCCGTCTGCAGCATGCTGGTGGCACTTCCACGGCCGCGATAGCAATCCTACAAGTTGAATTCGGGGCAGACTGCCTGCTACTGCACATATAAAGCTGTTTCATGAACCTCAAAAATGCCCGACACGACAGCTCCAACAATCAGCATCCAAAATGTCTTCCAAACTTCCCCAGACTTTCAAGGCTGCCGTCGTTGAGAAGGCCAATGAGCCGCTGACGATCAAAGATGTGCCGCTCAGGGAGCCTTCCGAAGGACAAGTCTTGATCAAGGTAATCGTCTGTGGCGTTTGTCACACTGATGAAGCTGTTCGCACGGGCACATTTGGTCAGCCGTAAGCTCTTTCCACATCCAGTCTAACCGATTGTTCGCTTTCTGATGCTGATTCATCTTCCAGCCCGCGCATCCCAGGTCATGAAGTAATTGGCACTGTTGTTGCCCTGGGTCCAGGCGAGAAGAAGTGGAAGATTGGGGATCGCGTTGGTATGTATCTCACGCCCTTCTTCGCAAATCTCTGAGAGCTGACACAATGTAGGTGGGCCTTGGCATGGCGGACATGACGGCGTTTGCAGGCAGTGCAACCGCGGCCTCTTCCAGATGTGTGACAATGAAGTAGTCAATGGTGTCTCGCACGACGGCGGGTGTATGTATTCGATCTCTACCACTGACGCTGAAACTCTAACTGATGTTCGTAAAAGATGCCGAATATTGCCTTCTCCGCTCCGAAGCTGTCGTCCGCATCCCAATGGATATCGATCCAGCAGAGGCAGCTCCACTGCTCTGTGCAGGTGAGTTTCCTCTTGTTGCATTGACCGCTCGTTTCTGACTCTTCTTCAAGGCGTGACCGTCTTCAACGGCATTAGGAAAATGCAGGTCGTCCCCGGAAGCATCGTTGCGATTCAAGGACTCGGAGGCCTTGGACATTTGGCCTTGCAATTTTCTCGGAAAATGGGCTATCGCACCGTTGCTTTGTCCCGCGACGACAGGAAGAAAGACTTTGCACTCAAGCTCGGCGCCACGGACTACATTGATGCGAGCAAGGAGGATACGATTGAAGCTCTGCAGAAGCTCGGTGGTGCGGATCTGATTGTTGCGACCGCGCCGAATCCCGAAATCATCGGCCAGCTTGTCAATGGTTGTGCTGCAGGTGGCAAAGTTCTGATCATTGCACGTAAGTTTACAAACGCCCGCATTATCGTGCAAACACTACTGACACTGGTTCAGCTGTCGGTGACGTTGTGCTCAACACCGTGCCGATGATCTTGAAGGGGATCTCGGTTCATGGATGGCCATCCGGACATGCTCTCGACTCGGAGGAAACTATTGAATTTGCGCGCATACACGGTGTGAAGTGCATGATCGAGAAGTTCCCACTCAGCAAGGCTCAGGAGGCCATGGACCATATGCTGAGCGGCAAGGTCAGGTTCAGGGGTGTGTTGACGATGGAGTAAATCTGCAGCTTCTGTACAGCAGCTGCAGCGGTTAGTTAGTTGATGGAATACGAGCTCAACGTTCTCCCTGGTTCCGCAAGGTATCACACAAGCGAGAATGTGTCAGCACCGGTGATCACAACGGAAGCATTCATGCTAATCCAATATCGGTAACGGCGATTCCGCCGATTAAGTTGCGCTTCGCTGATTACTCATCTCCACCCCGCGTCTGACCATCCGCCTCCCTCCCCGCAATTTCCACTTTGCCAAGGATTTGGCTGACAAAGCGGGTGTGCGGTGAGCGCAGACACTGTCTGGAGGAAAACGGAGGAAACGTTTTCAATCGGCCTTCACCTGTTTGTCTCTTCTCGTCATCAGGCTGTACACAACATGCAGAGCGGAACAGACCCGCAGGATAGAGGCCCCCCGGCCTCAGCCTCGAATCAAAATTCCCAACGGCCAACGAGAATCCGATCACGAATTGGCGCGGCGTGCATCCGATGTCAGAGACGGAAGATCCGTGTAAGTCCTTTTTCCGGCAAATCCCCACACATCGATCAAGGATTACCTATCAAATTTGATACACAGGTCATAATGACGAAAGGCTTCTAGTGCGATACTCGGTTGCCCGCGTGTGGCGCGTGTCAGAAAGTAGGGGCGCAATGTGTAGGCGGGGGTACGGCACGCGAAATCCCACGAAGGTAAATTTTTGATCGCATTTTTGGAAGAAGCGAAGATTGACGGCCCGTCCATCAGTTATGTGAACGAATTGGAGGCCCGGATAGAGTGGCTCGAGTCCATCATTCGAGAGAGCCTCCCAAACATCGACTTGAGTGCCGGACCAGACTCGCGATCCAATACTTTACGTGGTATGTTCCCAACAGACAATCACAATGAATCCTTCTCATTCCTGCCAGATAAAGATCCTCTCCAAGAAGATGCATCTCTTCGCAAGATCACGGACCAGATTGGGCTGGTTTCCATAGCGGCAGGGGCAGATCTCCGTTACCTGGGCCCGTCCAGCGGCCTGTTCTTCACGAGATTCGTCCTAACCGGTCTTGGAAGGAGGATCCAGATCGAAAGGCCATCCACTCCGGATCTTGTGGCAGACGAGAGCCTATCGATTCCCCCCGATCTGCTCCTCGTTCAACCGAGAGAATTACCTCCTGATGAGAAACATGCCCGATGGCTGTCTCAGGCATATTTCGACAGCGTGCACCTGCAATTTCCTTTCCTGCATGAGAAGATCCACCTCCAAACCATCCAAACAATGTACGACGGCATCAACGTTGGACCTGTTCTTGAATTCCAGGTCTTCATGGTACTGGCAATAGGAGCTACTATCTTGTCACGAAGGGCTAAAGTAATGCTTTCTGCCGAGGGCTACTACGCGTCTGCGATGGATCGTCTCGATAGCACTGTTCAGGCCACATCGCTTGGCGGACTCCAGGGCATCTTACTTCTTCAGATGTATACCCTCAATAATCCATCATCTGGATTGAGCCTGTGGCCTCTCCACTACCATGGCCTGGCATTGACAATCGAGCTTGGCTTGCAGCGAGAAGTTCCAGATGATAAGTTCACTCCTTTTGAGAAACAAATGCGAACACGGACATTCTGGAGTATCTTTACAATCGACCGCCTCCTAAGCACTCTAATGGGGAGACCCATAGGTGTGATGGACGAACAGTGTGAACTCAGAGTATGCTCACCACCCCCAAACATGATTGCAGTTAAAACTTACATGTTTAGTTACCGCTCGATGTCAACGACAGCGACCTCCACCAACAGCCACACCAGCAGGCCGGTACTCTGACCAACATGACGACCGCAATCCACCTCTTCAAGCTCACCCGGCTCATCTCCGAAACCAAATGTGTCCTATACTGCGTCGACCGACAGTATCCACCGTACACCCAACCCGCCATCACCGACGTAGAAAGGTGGAAAGAAAACATGCTCGTCCGGCTGGGAAAATGGAAGACCGACATTCCTCGCCATCCCGAAGGGAGCCCGCAATACCACATGAATCTTCTCTGCGAAATCAAATACCACGAGCTCGTCATGCTCATCCTGCGTCCCAGCCCGCTTTTCCAGCATCCAGACAAAGCTTCTGTTCGCGAATGCTTTGCCAGCGCGCTAGAGTGCAGCAAGCTCTATCACCGGCTGTACACCGCGAAGGCGCTGCATTTTGGTTGGAGCAGCACTCACTCCCTTTTCGTGTGCGTCATGGTCATGTTTTACTGCGTCTGGACGCCGCAGGGGGTGGCTGATGAGGCAAATTTCGATTGCCTCATGCGTTCTTTGAAAGCGTCATCTGACGTCCTGAGCGCGATGGGCGAGTATTGGCCAGAGGCAGCTCGGAGCCGGGGTGTCTTGGATCGTATCTCGATGGCAACGATGCGGCGGTTTACCGATAAGATTAACGCGACGCGGAGCAATATAACGCCCGTAACTTCTCAAGCAGACGCGGATCTCTTGTCTGATTTGATTCAAGGGCACCCGGCTGATTGGGTGAACTTGGGTATGGCGCCGAATCTCCTCCCATCGACTCAGCTTGGGAATGGAAGCACGAGAGATGATTTTGCGTCCACTGGCTACTACGGAACACAAGATGACTCGTTCACGTCTGCTGACGTTCTCTCCTATTTCCTAGGGCCTGGAGAAGAGGCGGAAATGGGTGGTTCTGGGCTCAATGCTGGCTATCAACCTGATGCAGATGACGTTATACGGGATCTTCTCAATAACGGCGTGTAGAAAAATTCAATTGCAGTCAGCTTTATTTGCCGCTCTGGTCCAGATGCTTTTGTTCACGTATGTATCGTGAATTCATGTCTGGATTGATGATTCAGCCGCCCATCCTTCGTCGCAAGCTAACCGTGCAGCAGTGAAGGCTCCAAGAAATTCAAGATCCAAGTTAACTACATCGAGCATTGGTGGGGCCCATCGACGGGTTTTCCGCGTGGTGAGCGGGACACCCGCCCCAAGAACGGAACATCCGCCTACCCTGTCGTTTTCCGAGCTTTTGATTGGCGCAACAGGGATAAGGTCGACGGGTAGCCCGCTCGACGCGCCCATTTGTAGATCACTAGTTAGATATGACATAGCGCCGTTGTCGAAGGGCGCATTAACGATCAGTAAACATTGTCTTTGCGACGTCAGAAGTTGTAACAAAGAGGAGTCCTGACTCTCATTTCAAGCTTGGTATCCGCATTGCACTGGCCAGCCATTGACTTTCACACTACCATATCCGCTGCGCTTCAAGATGCCTCTCTACGTAGTTCGTCACAAATCCCCCATCTCCTCTCGACAGCGTGATGCCCTCGCTGCCGCCATCACAAAGATCCACTCGACCCTCTTCACCACCCCGTCTTTCTTCGTCAGCGTCCAGTTCGAAGACATCTCCTCGATGCCCTACTATGTTGGTGGCAAACCTGTAAGCCGCTGTTGAACCCGCCCCAGAACCTCCTCTACACCAGAGTAACACTACCCAACAGCAAAACATCAACGCTATCAACGCACACGTCCGCGCGGGACCCTCGCGCTCTCGCTCCTGTTACGATCAGCTCTGCCGAGAACTCCGCTCCGCGTGGGAGACAGTCTTCTCCGCAGACGACGCCCGCCTGGATCTGATATTCGTCATGGGCGCCATCGTCGCGGGCGATAAGAAGGGTTTCATGCTACCCGAAGCGGGACAGGACAAGTCGTGGATGATGGAGAATTTCCACGAATTTGCGAAGCGCGCAGAGAATGGCGATGAGCAAATGGGAGACTTGGTCAGGGAGTTGAGGGAAAGAGGGCTGCTGAACGATGATGATGATGATGATGAGGCCGCGGGGAAGAGCAAGACAGGGTTCGGCCACAGTGTGTAACGTCTCCTTTCAATTCGAGACAGCTGCGCCACAGAGCCGCAATGGCTAATATATGTGATAACCAGAGCTCGGTCGCTTGCTGCGCTCCTGGTACGACAAGGCGTTGCTCGACCAGGTGAAGGCTATGGACCGCGTGCAGTACCTCCACGCATCGACGGCTGGCTACGCGGCCTTTTGAGCATCAGCACGCGGCAAGGATGCGGCCAGCGAGCCCCTGGTTCTGCTGCGAATTTCCCTGCGAAGTCGGCAACGGGCTCGGGGGGTATGGTGAGCGATGGGCGAGCAAATAATGGGGCTCGTGTCCACATGGGAGCGGGATGGGGCTTCAACTGTATCGTGGAGGGAATGGAAAGGATGCTGATGGTGTAGGGGTTAGATTGGTGTTACGAACGGTGGTTGATTGAACGGGTAACGGGAGACGTACTGTGAACGACGAACGTGACGATTATGACCACGCTGCGTGTAATGGAAAGAGTCTCTGTCTGGCTTATCTCACCTTGCAGGCTCGTTGCACCGAATAGGCTGTCTTCACCGTTCAGTTGGTCGGCCTGGAGTTTGAGCTCCTCTGGTGTGAAAACCAATAAGGCGAGCCATCGCACCTGGTTGCGTTGCCAGTCGGGAGAGGAGGACCTTGGCTCGTCACTGGCGATTCTGTCCCAAACCAAGTGCGGGTCTGTCAAGAAGACGTGCGGTAGCGTCTTTGCTGGTGCTCCGGATCCCTGCGGTGGAAAGCAAGAGTGGATTGCGCCATCAGATAGGTGGAACTTCGGCCTGACACAGCCCTCCGATGACGTTCGCCGCTCAGTCGGAGAGCATTATGGACGATGAAGGTTACATCCTTGCCAAAGACACGCTAGGCGAGAAGAAATCTCTGGACTTTGAGATCTTGGAATTCTTCAGTTCGTGGCTGGTGGATGATCTCGCCATGCATTATTCCATGCACATAACTATAGAACGTTAGCTTAAGGTAAGCGTCTAGTATATTTTGCTCTATTCACTTACCATTCACCTACGAGGTGGTGCCATTCATCAAACTTCCTCATTATGAACGGCGCCTTCCCACCGAAGAGTACTACGATTGAGTCACCCTTTTGAGCAGAAGCCGGGGCTAGCCCGATAAAGCCCCTACTGGTTTTGAAAAGCCTCCGTCCATTCATTGGGCAATTTTGCCTAGTTGCTTTCTCAAAGCACTGAACATCGTCTTGGGCGGACGGGGGGAAGTGCGCAAACCCATCGATTCTCGCATCAGTGGGGGGGATACGAGCCCTTTGCGGACCCTTGCTAGACGGAGAAAGGTCCGTATAATTATCCATTAGAAGGGTCCTCCAGAAGGCCTCACGTATTGGTTGGCTGGTATATCGGTAGTAGCCTTCGGCAGACAGGGCGGCAAAGGCTTTCCATTTTGAGAGAACATCGCGAGCATCTTCCACTGATTGGCCCACGCCCATGTGAAGCACCGCGATGTCCTCGACTGTGTCCACTTCGATTCCTTCTAGGGATAAGATCTGAGAATTTTCTTCGAAATGGAGTGAAGTAGCCTCCAGGCCAAATGAAGCATCGTACAATGTGTCGAACCGAAAAATATGCGTTCCGGTGCCAAAGAAGGCAACTGGCTTGTATTGATTCCACGTGTAAAAATTGTTGTTGTCTCGCCAGTCCGGTACCCAGGATGGCATGTAGTGCTCCTTGGAGACATCGGAGTTATGCATTGGATGTGTTGCTACGGATAGAATTTCCAGCTGACGATGTGCTCGGAGGTATTGTGCGGCGAACTTGGTATATACCTGAGAGATGCTCAAGGAGTAGTCCGGTTTTAGGAAATCTTTGGCTGGACTCTGCTCAGCCACGAGGCCGTAAAAAGCGAACATTAGGTCCCGCGGGTCCGATGACTCCCATTTCCGAAAATCACTTAGCAAACTAAGAACTGATTCAAGGGTTTCAGAAGGCTCCTTCTTCCAGTAGAAGAGATTTAGGAAGCTGGTCAAAGCAGTCTCATACTTTTGCTGGAGCCTCACCCCTCCACTCTTAATGACATCCACCCAGCTCCGCGTGAGACCATTGTTCTCGAGAACAAGAATAGTGGACGAAATATCTTCCCATGATATGCTGTGTTGGCCGCATTGGAAATCTACACGCCGTCCTAAAAGGAACTCCTGGATACACCAGATACGTGAGAACCAAGTCCGTTTTGACAAGTGGTGAAAAGCTTCAACGGAAGCTCTGACTGCCTTACGGTAGGGCTCAGGGACTTGGCTGTCCTGTGAGTCATGGATTTTAATATAACCATAGTGGAAGAAGTTGAAAGCATTGCTGCTAGTGTCGGATTCCGGCCCTAACCAGACCACAACATTCTGAGCTTTCTTGTAAATACTATCCATCTGTCGAACTTGCTTGTTCCGCTCCTGGACATCGTTCTGATTGATGCAAATGGAGTCAATCCACAGCACCCGATGGTTGTCGCGATCGCGGAGATCCCTCAAAGCCAATTCGAGATTTTTAGTTGCTTGGAATTGCCGACCGTTGACGGTAATGGGTTTTCGTTTTGAGGGATCGCCCCATACATACGACAGAGCTTCGTACTTGTCCGAGTCGCTCTTGCTCAGCGTGCTGTTGCAGAGAACACATACAATGCTAGCATGCCTCTCTTTCGCGGGAAGCAACACCACTAGACGAATAGCTGATGGCTCCGACAATAACTCGGGGTAGGGATATGGATTCGGGGCCGTAGCGACAGTTGACCTCGTGTCCGCTTGGGCTTTCATCCGGGCCATTTCCTGGTGAGCCAACTCTTGGATGTTCTCCCGGCATATCTTCCGCATCGCTCGTATTTGCATGCGCCACACTATGGAGAGGGGCAAATCATCTTTATTCCACCCGTCCAAGATCGGTATTGCTAACCAGAATCTTGCAGCATTGTGAGCTGCCCAGTGGACATCATTGAAATCGTTTTCATCGTCGATGCGCTTCCTGACGGCCAGTCTACGTCCAAACTCATCGATGTAAGATCCGTTCGGATCCGGGTTTGCCTTCCAGTGTTGGTCAAAGTCGGATGTCTTGATGAGTAGAGTTGGCTCCTCTGTTCCAGAATCCACGCGGAATGGTTTCATCTGGCTAAGATAATCTTGCATCTGGTGATACAAATCTCCAGGTGCTGGATTGGCCGGCGCCGTTGAATTTGACATTGGTAGACTTTTGGTAGACGTAAACAAATAATCTGTTAACGATTGTTGAAGATATTCTGCGTGCAGCTTTAGAGTGGTATCAGGATGTCTTTCTACTTATCTTGCGTATGAACTTTCTTTGCTCGTACCGAATGGGTCAACTAATTAACTGACTAGATGACGTAGATGAATCGCCTCCATACAACTGCTGCCTGGAGCCGAGAAAAAAAGTTCTGCGACACATCAGCCTTCGTTCTCCACAGTCACCGGCCCGAAACGCACCCGCACTGGTGCCTCACCGGCTCTGGCCCCCGCATGGCTCGAAGTCGTCAATGCAAAGTAACGAGCTTATTGGCTTAAAGTGTATTGACCGCCAAAGCTGCATAGCCACGCAAGGCTGAGATCACCTCCGCCTCCCTGACGTGGCAAGGCTGTTTGCGCGGAGGGTAGCTGAAATCTGCTCTGCCTCTGACGTGGCGCGGGGCTTTAATCTGCGAGTCGCCTATGTGTGGGGCAGCTGAACCTCCGGTGCCAAGCTTTCTCTTTTCCGCATTCCGGAACCATCATCAATGAATCTATGGTAAATTCATTGTTGCGACACTTCTCAGGATACTCGAGTATTTTTGCATAAATACTGGTCATAGGGCACACGACTCCCGCTCTCAAACACGGTCGCCTACCAGTCAACAGTCCAAAATTTTCATCATGGCCGATAATACAACCACAACAACGGCCCCAACCCTTGAGGAGGTCCTCCGAGGACTGAATATTCAGCAGAGTAACCCATCAGCCGAACATGAAGCGCCTAAATCTCCAAGCATCGGTATGAGATGCGATCCAATGATCCTTTTCGAAGGCCCCAGAAAGTGCGACTGTTGCATCAATTGGGTTGAGAATTTCCCCGAGGACGTCAAGGAAGCCGTGGAAGCGACGTCCGAGGCTAAGACCTACGCCATCATCTGTCGGATCAAGAAAAGCCATGGAAAAAGCAAGGAGCCTCTGGAACTAGATTCGATTGTGATCCAAAGCCCGCTTCTCAAGTCAGTCCTCGGAGACGTTTTCGCAGATTACCCCGGCATCACTACAACCCTAGAAGAACTTACATTCGTCGCACCTTTTTGGGAGTTTTTCTACCGCTGGGATGCTCTCACCGAATCCCAAGAACAACAAGAATTCGACACTCAGGAGCACACCCGTGTCCTACTCGACGCTCTAAGCCTTCGACTTCGTGATGTTCGCCGTGTCGCCCTGGATCTTTTTCAGAATAACGTCATTACATATGACTACTTGTGGACGCTTTTCCCACCTGGAAACCTCGTTTATTTTCGCATCGACAATCAACACTGCTTTTTGGAGATCGAACGAACTGAGTATGATGTGTGTACTAAATCTTACGACTTGCGCTGCAAGTACATCGAGTGGAACGGCAAGAAGTTCGGATGGAAATTCAAATTGATTCAGCTCAAGGAATTCTCCGGAACCCGGTCAATCCAGGATCTAGAAGTTTATCCAGTCACATGGCACAAATCAGCGGATGGCATTCGATCAGAGTTGTTGGAGAGAGGGCGCAAATTTGTTTCTCTTAGTGGATGGCACCACAAGACTTACTGCGGTATTTTCAGGCCGTGTCAGCGTTCAATCTTCCAGTCAGCAGGAGCATTTGACGTGAGTTCTGTTAGAAGTTTCCTGATGCTTTCTGTGCTGACTAGTATGCTAGATTGACGAACGAATCGTTGTTGACGCCGAGACCTGTGCCAAGCACACACGCTCACAAGACTACCTGAATCCAATCAATGAATATGACGGCGTTTCACGATGTGTAGAAGACTTTTCAGACCGACTTCTGACCCTCTGTAGCCCAACTGTGATGGCATATGGCTTGAGAACGAAGGAATGGGGTAAGTCAAACAAACAATTCTGTGAACATCGTTCAAACACTGATGCTTTTCAGGCCGCATAAACGTGAGCGGCATATCCGATATAGTATGGAACAAGGATGCCTTCTCTAGTCTTGTTTTGGCGGAAGAGAATAAACGCCTCGTTGCGTCGTTTGTGCGGACGCAGATGTCACAGAGTCGTTCGCCGGACTTTGACGATATCATTGAAGGCAAAGGTATGCGCTAATGCCTTCAATTAAAGTTTCCTAAGGACTTTTCTAATATAACGTGATAGGGCAGGGAATGGTGTTTTGTCTGACGGGAGAGCCTGGTGTTGGTAAAACGCTCACCGCCGAGACAGGTTTGTACTGATCAAATCCCTTGCTACCCAAGATCAAACTTGCTGAAATATAGAACCATAGTCGCCGAGGAGATGCGCACTCCTTTATACATGGTTAGCGCAGGCGAGCTAGGAATTTCCAGCAACGACGTGGAAAAGGAGCTCACGAAGGTTTTGGACCTGGCATACCGGTGGAATGCCGTCCTTCTACTGGATGAAAGCGACGTGTTCCTCGAGCAGCGCGATTCTCAGAACCTCCAGCGGAATCAACTCGTGTCAAGTAAGTCGTCAAATTTTCAAGCTCAATCCTGCGCATGTATTGACCAGGACCTCTCGCAGTCTTCCTCCGAATGCTAGAATACTACCGTGGCACGTTGTTTTTGACGACCAATCGTCTGTCGGTCTTCGACGTCGCATTCCAGTCGCGGATCCACCTTACACTGCACTACTCCGAGCTCAACCACGCGTCGCGACGGAATGTCTGGGCGCTCCTACTCCAGCGCGTGCAGAATGTGTCCATAGCGAGCGAGGAGCTCGATACTGTCGCCAAGGAGCCAATAAATGGCAGACAGATCAAGAACGCCGTGAAGGCAGCACAGCTGCTGGCCGCAGATGAGGGTACCGCCCTGAGCCTAAACCACATAAATGTGGTGCTGAGGATTATGCGCAACGCGCAAAATCCGGAAAGCCGACAAACCTTGATCTCAAGGTTTCGCGGAAGGCTGAGATATTTCTGTCGTTCGATGGGAACTGAACTGCTTTCCAGATCTACCATATCTGGCAAAATATGACTTTTCCTTCAACGACTTTCATATTTCTTGATTTGTCATCGATCAATAAGAGGGATTGTTTCATCTCTATATGCTTTACGAGAAGGGCCTAGGTCTACCAATCCTTTTAAAGCTAAACGTTAATCCAAAGCAGAAGATAGATTGCGATCGGGATCCACTCAATTTAAAGTTTGCCATAGTAAATGAACGTATGATAATCTTGAGTTTAGCTTGACGTGTATTGGTCTGGCTGTTTATAGAGCAGTATCTAATTCATACAGCGCCGCCTGCTCTACTAGTACCATAAAAGCCAGTAGCTAACCAGCCCCACCAGGACGCCAATTTAAAAGAAAGCCAGATCTCCACTCCCTTACAACTTCCGGCGACGCCAAAGATCATGTTTACTAACCATGGGCGCGCCCACGACAATATGGTTATGTCATATCCAATTGTCGGTCTACATAATGCCAACTGATAGGATGCAACCGCGGCTGAATAAGCTCCAATGCGACTAGCCTGACCCTCTTGGTCCCACGCTCGTAGCACCGCCAAGCTTCCTCAGCATTCCTTTGAAGCCGTAAACAGCTCAACTTACGGTATACGGCCAACGGCATCACCGAAATCCTGTGGCCGTGCCACCTCGCTTAAACTGTGGTGCCATCGCTAATACGAGATGGCGGCGTGACACAGTCTCGCTCAGGCTCGACCAGTATTCTATATAGCGTCCATTTCTCGGCGGGATGGCCTCTTAGCTTCTGTTCAAGGATAGTTCCCCAGGCCACACCCGCAATGGACTTTGCGGTCGAAGATGGAGTTTTCTACGAATCGAATTGGAAATGCTTCGCCATGCTGTCGTCGCCTTTGGCGCAGGCCATGATTTCGCTCGACTGCATTGAAGCCGTCGGTTTTTTCATTATTGCCATCTGGTGGCTGGTGTCGCAACGAAAGATCGAGCGCAAATTCCGAGTCGTTCGATGGCACAACTTCGGCCTGACAATTTCCTTCTGGCTATTGTAAGACCCCCCTGGGACTTTGCCCTCCAATCTTCCCACAGCTGACCTGACCCAGCTATGCAACGTTCCGCTTCGCCGTCTTCTTGGTCCTCTGGTGTCCTTTCATTGATACAGCGGCCGACGACTTCAAACTGGCAATCGCACAAGCAGTTTTCCACTGGATATCCGTATCGCTCCTTCTATCCACTGTGTTAAGGCCCATCTGCCAGGGGTTGGACCGCCTGCGGAATTCTCCCTCTCGATTTTGGAACCGAGCTACGAAGCTTTTCATGACTCTTTTCACGATATTTGTTATCATATACTTGGCCATGATGATTGTGGACGTCAAAAACATCCTTAAGCAACCTACCATCGAGCAAGACGACGACGCAGTTTCGCGCTTTTGGTATGTCAAATTGCTCAAGGACCTCTTACGCCCCAAATACATAGTGGTGTCCAAAGGTCTGGAGACTACCTGGCTCATCCTAGCACTCGGCGGCATAGCGAAGATGCTCTTCGCTGTCAGTCGTTGTAGCCAGGCTTCTCCTTCACTGAAGGCTTGGACCTTCACCCTCGCCTTTTCCCTCTTCGGATACGGCGTCATCAGGACGTTCCTGGCTTTCTGGGACGGGTCGGAAGTCATGTTCCTCTTCTACAGCCAAGCATATCTCGCCAAACACGCTCCCATCCTGGTTCTCCCCGTCTTCTTTTCCTTGCTGGCTTTGTTGTCGATGCTTCAGGTCGCAACAAGGTTGGGAATGTTCCTCGCCGCCAACGCGAGCTTGTATGAGACTGCGGCCAAGCCGAATCAGGCGTCCGAATCGAAGAATGAGGACTCCATTGTCTGAAGCATGCTTTTCTGGGCAACCCTCTACGGATCTCTGGGAATGGATAACTGAATAATGACTGGAATGGTTGAGTGACTGTGCGTTATATACATACATAATATGGCCTTTTAAAAAATAGAATTGAGGTGTTCCGTAGGAGCCCTGCCTTGCTCTGACACCTCCCACTGTATCTTCTCCTTGTGATGAGTGTGGATCTCAGTCAACTACCCACCATTGAAATGGAACTTGAACCCCTTGGAAACTAGCATTCCCAGCCAGACCTATCCATGACCCCTTCTCTTCCTCGTTGCTGGTAATCTCCACGATGCTTCCCCATTTACACAAAAGTTTCCCGTCACCTGTCTCTCCCATGACCTTCACCAGAAGCCCAACACTGCTGTATTTAGTATCCGTCAAGAGAACTGCAAAGATTTCTCTCTCGGAGTTGGATTCCTCAAGCATCCAAGGAACATGAGAGCCTGAGTCCATCGCTTCCACCGCGTATGTCCCGTGATTCTGTGTCGCGATCGAGAAAAGCAGCGGAGCAGTCACGGTAGGGTCACGTCGGAACTGGATTCCGGAGAGGAATACACCAAGGCCGAGGTTGTCGGGATGAATGAATGGCTGGGGAACAGGACAGGTGCCGCTGGAGGTCGGCCCATCACTTGGAGTGTATTCCTTGGGCATGACGATCCGGAGATGCTCGCGAAGCCCGAACGGACTCAAGAACGTTTTCGGTGCCCACCTGTAGCCCTTTTGCTCGAGGTGCGGGCCGTATGCAAACAGTATCTCTGGCGGGATTGCGGGAAGCAACGAGAGGAGGACAGGCATTCTATCGTTCACCGGAGCTTTAACCAAATCAGTAGCATCGAGTCCGAGGAACGTCGCAAAGCAGACCGTCTCGTCGCCTTTCCGTGTGGTATTCCGGTTCGAGGCTGCCGTGGCCATGCGTACGAACGCCCTCGCGGGTTTCCTCGAAATGCAGAAGCTGGCCAGGTTGTCCCAGACGAGGTCGCAGTACCGCTCCCAGCACAGCCGGAGCAGCTGCAGCTCTATTAAAGATGTAGGTGCGGTAGGAGATTCGAAAATTTCCTCTTCGGAATGGAATAGGTGGCATGCGCCGTTCACGGGGAGGTAAACTTGTGAGGCCAAAGCGGCTTCTTCGTAGGTCCACATGCGGCCCCGCCAGCTCGAGCAAAGGGCTCGAGTCAAGACTTGCACTGGTTTCGCGTCTGAGGGAAGCGTCTGGATGTCTGGATCAATGACGATGGTTCCAGAAGCCTTACGGTAGATTTTGTTCATGCTCTGGATCGAGTAGTGTCGTAAGGCTATGTGCTCCTTTTGAACTGGGATGCAGAGTGTGTCGAGCCAAAATGCCACGGTGCCGAGATCTCGGGCGGTTGTATCGAAGCTCTTGGCGATGGTGACTTGGTCTCCTTCCAAGGACTGGAGCATCCGGTCCAGTCTCTCTAGTTGACATTGATAGAGCGCATTGCTCGACTCATTGCCGAGGCCGTCTGACCAGACATGGCTAAAAGCGAAGTACGGAGCACCAAAATCGTCAAAACTGGAGTGGTCAAGATCCAGACCGTCAACGAGCAGCTCCATGGGATGGACAGAGCTGTCTGACCGCTTGATAGTGACTACTGGGATCAATCCTTCTCGTAATATTTCAACAAGTTGGTCTATCGGTACAGAGAGCTGTGTGCACTGGCAGCCTGGGATGACGTGCTGTTGTTTAAAGTCGGGGCCCATTTGGCTTTTCTTGCATCCACCCGGATCGTAACGGGTGCACTCCGAATGGTCTAGTCGAGTTCTCGTACTACCCACGGCCAAGGCATATGCTTGAAGCTGAAGTGGGAGTTTGGACTGCATGTATTCTACTGTTTTATTGCACCATCCGGACAAGAGAAGGTGCCTTCGGAGATATGTATCATGGAAGAGATTGTCTTTGAAGGGTTGGATCTTGAGCACCTCCACAGTAGCCCCATACAGTGCCTCCAGCAATAGCATCTGTGCGAACAGTGTTTGTCTCAGGGGCTCCGACTTTGAGGGCTGTGCTTCGTAGAATAATACGAAGTTGAGGGTGTTGTTGACCGTTCTTGCCTTCATCAGGTAACTCTCCAGTAGATCTCCCCGTGTTTCAATTTCATCTTCCGTCATTAATCCTTCAATCTTCTGTCTCCACTCTTCGAGATACCTATCCAACATCTTGGTCGTAATGAATTTGTTCCCTGCTTCATCTGTCCGGATGAAATCGTTCGGTAAACACTTATCTCCGAGAAAGGCAGAAAGAAGTCCGAAAAAGAGCCAACTCTGGAGAAATGCAGCCATCTCTTCGAGGCTTCTGCCATTCATGTCAAACCCACTCTCCTCGGGCTCAGCGTATTCCCAGGAGGATACATCCCACCCCTGACGTTCCGGAAAAGTGAAGAAGTCGCCACCATCGAATTCGGAGCCCAGGTACGGTATTGACACGGGCGCGACATCGTCTCCGTTGAACAACAGGTGCTCCATGGCCGTGTGGTGCTCGGACGAGTCCTTAATATGGTATGTGAGGTTGTAGATCGCAGGCGGTGTTCGAGAAATATCCCGGATATGAGTACGAGGCTGGCACTAAATATATTCTACCGCCCGCAAATCTGTGGGGATACCCCACCTCGCTAACGGTTCGACCCGGCGCTGTGGTTCGAAACACGATCCTTATTGGTAAAGAATCCTGAGGGATTCATGCCGTACGTGGCTATAGGCCCACACTTGTTGGTGTTTCGTGGGGGCCATCCCTTATGGGGGCCGGGGCTCAGGCGTTCCCGAATGCTCCTGGAACTCCTTTTTTGCTTCTGCGAGCAGTCTCACAGCTGGTCATTGAGCAATCATGAGGTATCCTCGTTCTTGAATTCTGAAGGAATACTAATGGACTCCATGTTTGGACGTAAAAACTCGTGGTTGGTACGAAAGTCGCCACAGAGGTCGCCAAAGAGGTCTTGTTTATAATATCGCTTTTGGTTCTCGTTATGTAGTTAAAGACAACCTTAAAATGCATTTTAATATTAAAATCCATGATGAAAGTCTAAATAATACATGAAATCTCAACATGAATATATATCAGCTGAGATACTTGTTCAAGAAAATCTCAATCCCTCAAGATATCAAGCAGGAGAGCCTCCGAAGCCTGAATTGTAATATCCTGAACCGGCACGCCACCCTGCACGTCAATCATCACCGGCTGCGGGCCATCCGTGTACTCGGTGCCATCATTCTCCGCCGTCCACCGCTTGCCAGCCCAAGTAATGGTGCTGTTGTCAGTAGCGCCGTTCGGTGCCGTCAAGTACGACACCTTCACGCCCGTCACATCATCCCCAAGATTCGTAATATTAAGCGGCCTCTGCGGCCTACTCACACTCGTCGAATTCTCCCAAAAGTCCAAATCCAGCACGACAATCTTCGACAGACTACCGCCGTTGTACCCAGCGTAGCCCACCACATCATCCAGACTCCACTCCGTAATCTGCAGGTCGCCCTCACCATTCACGAACTCCGCCGCCGCCACGAGCCCGTAGTAGTTGCCGTGCACGGCCTTGGGGTACAGGGCGGTGGTGACGGGCTGCCAGGCCGACATGCGGAAGTTAGTGCCGAGCTGCATGGACACGCGGGCGATGCCCATGGCCATGCCGTGCAGCAGGAAGTCGAGCGTCCACAGCGCGCCGCCCAGCGTGCTGTACAGGCGCCAGTTGGGGGTGCCGCTGCCGGTGGCGATGGCGGCGCCGACTTCGCCGAGGACGAAGTCGACGCCTGCGTCTTTGGCGAGGGCGATGTTGGCGCCGAACTTGTCTTGCATGGTGTCGACGGTGGTGCTATGGGTGAGGAGTTGTCCTGTGTGATGGGGTTAGATGTGGTGTGAGGTTTTCGGATGGAGAGCTGTCTACTGACCTTTCAGATCCTGCGTGGCATCTGCTTGGTAGCTGGATTGCCCCTGTGTCAGCCCATGCTCCCCGTTCAATCAAGGCTTTGACCTACTAGTGCTGCGAGATCGTCTTGACATATCCACCCTGATCAAGCTCGTCCCAAATGTTGGACCTGAGAATCGTATAAGATCAGCACTCAACCTCCAAGGATTCCGCTCCGCCAGCAGCACTCACAAATTCCACACCGAAACATCCGCCTTCGACGCGAGCGTATACGTCTGAAACCAATCCTTAGCCCCACTCTCCGCCAACGCCCCCACCCCGGCGACCAGGTCCTCCGCGTACGCCGTCCACTCGGCAGCGTAATCGCTCGGCCCCCACGACGCGTTCCTGTCCGTTTCGCCCCCACACCCGATGGTCGGGTAGTAGTTAGGCTCGTTCCCGATCTCGAATCCGTCGAGACGCGCGTCCACGGCATCCGCACCACCAAGCGCCTCCACGCACGCGTTCGCCAGCGCGACGCCGTTCGTCACGTTCTTGCGCGCCAGCGGAATCTGCACCGTGTACCTTACGTCCAGCGCCGGCGCGAGGTTCGCGAAGCCGCGCAGCCACGGCGTGCCCAGGTCGAGCGGCGTGTGCAGGTCGCACGACGTGTCGCCCGTCGCCTTGACGGCCTGCGTCGTGAGGGACTCGTTGTAGTAGACGTTGTCCATGGAGGTGCCGCCGACGCGGATGGGAATGGGCGCGCCGCCGCTGCGCGAGGAGAACTGCGTGAGGAGGTAGGTCGAGAAGGGGTTGGAGGCGTTGTTGTAGCCCGCGTAGTCGGTGAAGCTCTTCATCTCGATGCCGAAGCCGATGTAGTCTTTGTTGACGGGGACGGCATCACTGGAGGCGGAGGGATTCACGCGCCAGTTGATGGCTGAAGAGCTGTTTTGCGCTGCTGCTGCTGTGGCTGTAGAGCCTAGGAGGACGATTTGGTTGATGGGCCTCATGGTGGGATGCTGCTTGATGCTGGATGAAAGTTGGACTGTCTGCCTGCGTTTGGTGAGTTCAGTCTGCCCTTTTGAATACCATGGGCAAGATGGCGGTGTTCAATGCACTGCCATTTGATCCTTGCTTAAGGCCCACGTCCGCGTAAGTGATCGGCGGTGTTGGATTCATTTGTACCACTCTGCCGTTGGGATAAGCACCGGTAGTGCGGCTGTGTCCAGCCCTACGTTCCCCGCTTGCAGCAATTTCTCCTATTTATGTCAGCTCGCTTCGCCGCCTTCAATCTGATCCGCTTAGGCGTACCATACAACCGAACGTGCTATCCCCGTCTGTCAGCAGCACGGACCCAATGGTAAGTAGGCAAAATAGGCAACTGCAATGCCCGCAAGTGGCAAAGTGTCTTTGGATGTGTCAGAATCAGGCTACACAGCTTTTGGTTCAGAGTGCATACCTGGCAAGGATCGACAACAAGCCTCTTACCGATCTCCGTCAGCAGCTTAAAGGATCGCTGACCCCCACAGTGGCTGACGGGGATTCCTGAGCCGTGAGCCACAGCTTTGCCGCTTCGGCAACCTCCTCAACTCATTTGTTCCGTCACTATTTGTATATTGTTAAGGAGAAGACTTAAACACCTATTACCTTTAACTTGAACAGGTTCATAATTTACGAGACATCGCAATCCTTTATTTATACCGCGCCACAATGGTGTGGTGCCTCAGTGTCTGCCGTTGGCATGCTAATCTCTTTCGTAATGCAGTATTTTAATGTGGACTATAAAACCAAGAGCTACGGGACTCTCGGAAAAGACAAATCACTGCACTCATCTTTTTCTTAATTACACAACTCTTTCCGCTATTATCGGCTCCCCTCCGCTACCTTCCATAAATGTCTCACCAGACTTTAGTAATGCACTGAACCAAGGCGGCCCTGAGGTGTTTCGCGCTCCCAGAAGCCTGAACGCTCCAAGGCGGCGACATGGAACTGTGATTATTGATATAACTTGAGCTATGTGTTGAACTTTGTTTCATTCGGGATATACACATTATAACGGTCAAGGTGAACGAGATCAAGGAACCAATATACACTACTTTGTGCTTGATCCTGGAGATGTCTGAAAATTGGCTGAGGCTCAGGCTGTGAGAAACTATTTATTTGATCGGATCATTTTTCACGCGGACCACGGGTTCGTGATTTACTCACCCCATAAGGGCAGGGTTGAGATATTTGGCCATCATGTGGCTGTTCGGAAGCAGGCTGATCCGTGATCCACGGTGTCGGTATCCAGGCCTGGATGAGTCTATAATGTAGGATTATTTCATTACGGAATGAAATTTTTGAAGTGCTATAGAATAAACACCATTTGTGTAGTAATTAAGTCTCGGCTTTCCCACACTTCCATCCTATGCTCGTGCACTTGAGACTCATTCTCCCAACAGTGACAGATAAACTTCAAATGAGCCTGCAGAAGTGGCTAAAGCGACATTGTTAAGTTCTGCCCTATCCAGCCATTCCGAATCTTGGTGTATACCCATGGCCCAAGAAATCGATAAAGAGTGCCTGCCAGCACAATCCTCAACGAGATATCCGCGTTTCTCCGAACACGTACTTATTAACATCCAACGGAAGACCATTGAACCGCTGATTGGGGAAGGTCAACATGAGTGGAGGAGCGCATCCGGAGCGTGCTCCGGCAGATGCAAAACCTGTCCACCACAACAAATCGATCTGCTGCTCACCTTTCTTGCTCATTTCTCTTGATCTAGAATTCCTGCTTTGGTCGAAAAAGCTTCCAGCCGAAACATCGCTCGCGTTCTTCGTAATCCAGCTTTGCACGTTGCAACATACATTTTCTGTCTCCACGATGGCGGCTGAAGCGCCTGTAGCAAGACACATCACAGTGTGGAGACGGCACTAAGGATTTCCGGTGAGGGGGCCGGGAGCTATCCCGATGAGCGAGTCAATGCGTGGCAAGCTGAGCTGTGGGCCAAGATGGCGAGGCTACCTAGCCCTTCACAAGTAGTACCGCCGATCAGAAACAGCGAGTCCTGCCGAAAGCGCCGAAGACCTCAATGGCAGAGAATCCAATCCAGCCCTTCAGGCCCGAGTGAGTTCTTGCCTCTGCGCGACGTTTGCTCCAATCCACCATCCAAAGCGGGAAGACAGCGCAGACGCTGATGGAAGGGACCGGCACCTGCGTCGGACCGGCACGACGCTGATTTGCGGCTGACGTGCCGATCGGCAGCGCGCATCCAAGTTAGCGGGCCCCACGCCGACAAGCGAGGCTGCCCGAAGATGCCTCCGTGAGCCCTGGCACGCTGAAGACAATGACTTGCGTCGAGATGGCGCTAATGAGAAGATAGCCGCGCCGCCACGAATACGACCAGCGGTGACGTTCGCGTGCGAAGATCAGTCCTCCCTGGGGCTGCTTGGGTTTCGCCTGGCGCCCACTTGACGGAGAAGTATTCGACCGAGCAGCTGTGTAGGCCCGCTTTCGGCGCCACGGCTGTCATCGCCGTCCCAAATGCGCGTCGTGTTCCCTTGTCAACATATGCACATTTGTTCAGGAGCTGCTGGCTTGGTTGTCTTGGGGAAACCAAGAAATAGAAGTCTGCGATTTTGCAGGGCACAATAGAAAGTTTTGCTCGTGCTTATGACAAGGATTTCATTGACAAACGCATGGCTGATCCACGAAAACTGGAAATAAATACACAAGCCTATCGACCATGCCTTTGTGTCTTTCTATAGGGTAAGAATCTTGACCGTCCTGTCGATATTCGTTTGGCCTAAGATGCGCAGGTCGAGACTTGCCATTATGCAGTTCCCCTGCTGTATAAATATTTTGATTTCGCCGGAGGCAGCCGCCACATTGACTCTGATAACGAGCCCGTCCTTGACGTTGCCGTTAAAAGAGCCGAGCGAGAGGCCAAAGATAGCAACATCGACGCCAATTTCGAGAGAGTTTTCTTGGATAAAGCCGCCAAACTAATTACAGTGTAAGCTGAAGACCCTAGAGAAACAATGATAGATGCTGGATTTACTTTGACAGGTCCAACATTGGAGTCGATCGAGTAGTTGCCCTCGTTGAATGAAAGATCGGCAAACTTTTGCTGAGAGTCAAGTTGGGTAACTTCGTAAACCCCCTCGTCCTGAAGGGTGATTTGGATGGGAGCGCCAAACGTGCTGTAGGTGGTCTCGGACATGTTGAATAGAGGTTGTGAAGTTGAGGAATAAAGGTGTGTAGAGTGATGGGGGTTTGGTGATACAAGCGCTGATTGCTATCTTTATATATGTGAGAGCTGCTTCGCTGCATCTGCTTAATGGGGTAGTTGAGCGACACTCCCATGACCCTTCGTGGAGACACGTGGGGATGACGCTCAGCTCCCTTATAAGCGCGCCATTTCAGCTTGACTGCAGATATTCAGCTCGCCACTTCCTACATAGTATCCACCCCGCAAGATGGGATCGTCGGTGTGCGATGACTAGCGTGCTTTTAGCGTCTCGTGCGCTATGACCATGGTACTTACTGAGAAAGGAAAAACAGAAGACTGTAACGCTATTGGTCTCTTGAATAGAACTTGGTGTCACGAGGCAGCACCCACACAAAAGTTACTGGGTGAATTTAAGTTGTAGGTATGGCATTGTAGAACCAGGAATTAAGTACCTTGCTCGAGAACTCCGACGACACTAAGTCTTCGTGGCGATTAGAAGTTCATCCCTTATTTTGGCCATGCTTAAAAGGTCTAATTGGAACTGTGCATCAACTCATAGGTGATGGGGATGAGATCGATTGTTACACACACCTCGATGACGATGATCCCATCTTCGATACCGAAAACTGTCAAGCTTCTGCTTGAGGCGAGCGCCATCGTTGATGCTGCTAGCTTTGAAGCCATCATTAGGAGGAAAGGGAATGCTCTGACCTTCACTTCAGGCAATGGCCACGATGCAATCGTTGAAATCCTCCTCAAGAGTGGTGCTCAAACAAATGTCAATCCACTGAAGGACGGGAGTGCTCTTGCCAAAGCGGCGTCGGGCCATCGCTCGAATACTGTGAAGCTACTTCTTGACAATGGAGCCGATCCTAATATTAGAGACTCTCGGGGCTTTCGCGCATTGGATTTTTTTTTTTTCGAAGCCGCCGTCCAGCTTCTGCAGAGTCCATCCCACTACTACTCATGCAAAATGGGGCTGATTTGGGCGAACAGAATCAGAGGAAAAACTTCCTACTGCTTTCCTGTCAAAAAAATTATCAAAAGGTTGTAGAGCTATTGCTAGACAGGGGGTCGAACATGAAGTCTATCGCGAGAGTTAGCACCCATAGCGACTACTATTATGTTTCAGGTGAAGTTGAGCTTCAGAGAGGGGATAGGGACGAAGCAGACGGAAATTACCATGGCAACGCACTGCACGTCGCTCATAGCAGAGGATTGGTTGAGATCATAACCTTACTTCTCAACCGTGGCGCAAAGAAAAGTCGGCTGGATTGGCATGGCTGGGCTCCAGCGCTGATTGCATTCGAGTGCGGCAACATCCATGCCAGCCAAATACTGGCGGAGCGCAAGAATATCGAAGGGCACTGCAAACATTCCTGTCTGTCACCAACCGTAGGTTATCTCGGGAATATATTCCGCTTAAAATCTCCGCGTGTTACTTAACTGACCTATGTGTATGAATATAATAGCAGGGTTGAAAGAAAAGGCTGTCTAGGCAGACTATCCATTTCCCGTGAATCCGCTGCTACCTTACTTTGAAATAGAAATGACAACTACTCCAGGCTGGTGTGGGTTTCGCTAGGATTGGTTTAGCAGGTGTAGGTAGTAAAATAGACAACCTGTTTCCTTCGCAGTCATTCATACTGAATTGTTAATAGCCTTGAAATTGGTGTCTGCTGTATGGATTATCCTGACAGGACCAAAGGGCCTGGGCATTCCAAATACTGCAAGTGGACATACAGAAATGATGGATACATCTTGGCTAAAGGTGATGAGACTCGAAAGGCCTCTTACCCAGCATTCGACGTCGGCGATGTTATCGGACGTGGGGTCGACTACGAAGCGAACATGATCTTCTATTTCAAGAATCATGAATTTCTAGATAAGCAGCAGAAAACAGTTTCCAGGGCGATTAGCTGCTAAGAAAGAAAGCGGCGCGTTCGATATGCCTGTAGGAAGGCTATTTCCGGCAGTAGTTTTCCCCAACAAGCTAGATATGAAAGTCAACTTCAACGCGACCGTTCCGGCTAGGGTGGGCCGAAAGAAACTTTGAATTGAGCATGCTGTTATGGTATTCATGCAGCCAAAGCCTAGTCGCATTGCAAGAGAAGTTGGAGGATGTTGAATTTGATGAAAGATTGTTCGAGTGGGAGCGAAAAAGACAGCGTAGGGTTATTGTAGTGCAGGAAGCCGTAGAGGTTTGTGAACGTAGTCATGTACGGTACAAACTCCAGATCCATTCAGTGACACGACCGCGCCCTGACCAAGCATCACCAAATGATCACGGACTGCGTCATCGATTTCTCCGAAATGTCAATACCTTGTCGTCCACGTAGTTTTTATGGCGTCCTTGCCGTTATCCACGGCAGTTACGAACCTTTGCAAGCGATACCTTCGTCCGTGATTCGTCCGTCTTCATGGCCTACTTACCGCACTGTCGCTACCAGAACACTTTTTCAGACCGCTCTTCAGGCTTCCATGGCCTTGCACATTCCAATGGCGTCCTTACACAGCCTCTTTGCCAAGCCCTTCTGCAGTGGGTCGATAGCGAGTAAAAGCCGTGCGCTTGTTACTTTTCCGCGGAAGCGTCCGTTCCGATGCGCAGATAGAACCAGGGGCCTGGACGGGTGTGGACAGCTCCGCCTCAATCTCAATCGTGTGCTGCTGGAATCAGCGTGATACTTGTGGCGTGAGTAAAGAGTGAAGGGACTGCCACTGTTTCATGCAGGCCTGTCGGGGGACCCGCCCTTGCTTGCAATCCCGCACACCTACGGTGAGGATAGCCTGGCTTGCTTGCTGTTGATGCAAGAGGAGTAACAGTAGAGGGTGTAAAGTTGGATCAATACTATCGGGATATCACTGTTTCGAAGTGCTAGTCACTGTAGTTACTAATGGAACGCCCCGCTTTGACCATGCACGATAACATTGATGTTGGAGACTCACTGTCTTCCATGACGGTCGGCACGGCCTGTATGCAGACGAGGGCACTGCCGTACTCGCTCCACCTGATCCGCAAGTAAGGAACAGGCGAGAAGCTCCGGCTGAAAGTCGGCCAAGAGGGACATAGCATTACAAATCAAGCTTGCGCCACAACAGAGCAGGATGAGCCGTACCTTGCATGCATAAGATGCTTGGCAGCGGCCGAGGATAAACTTCGGGTAAATATGAGGTAATACTACTGTTCCATAAACGGCAAACCTACTCTTCTTGACTGCCAAAAATTCCTAAATTCATGAGAAGTGTTCACCTTGGCATGACGTTCAAAGACCTTGGCAACACGTGGTCCCGCTGTGTCCTGACCATCTCCCGTTGACCTCTCCTGACGTAGATGATGGCAGTGCAAGACCCAGTTACCCACCTCACAAGGTATAAAACCAGTGGCATGCCGCCCAAGACAGCAGCATTCCAACTCCAAGCCTTCACTCTCACTTCACTACTTCGCTGGGCACTCGAGCCAAGGACCGACAACAGCACCATGAAGACAGTGGGAAGCGGAATCGCCGCATTCAGCCTGATGACCATGTCAGCCATGGCCCAGAACATGTCCTTCGGCGCCGACAACTTCTACACCAGCGACATCGTCACCGTCCAACCCATCACCTTCCAAACCCAGTTCTACACCAACGTCTCGGGCAACCTCTTCACCCCCCACAACCTCAGCCGCAGCACCGCCTCCCCCGCCATCGTCGTCGGCCACCCCATGGGCGCCGTCAAGGAGCAGAGCGCCAACCTCTACGCCACCAAGCTCGCCGAGCAGGGCTTCGTCACCGTCTCGCTCGACCTCCCCTTCTGGGGCGGCAGCTCCGGCGAGCCCCGCAACGCCGTCGCCGTCGAGCTCTACGCCGACGCCTTCAGCGGCGCCGTCGACTACCTCGGCACACAGCCCTTCGTCGACCGCGAGCGCATCGGCGGCGTCGGCATCTGCGGCAGCGGCTCCTTCATCATCAGCGCCGCCAAGATCGACCCGCGGCTGAAAGCTATCGCGACGTCCTCCATGTACGACATGGGCGCCGCAGCGCGCGACGGGCTGCGCAAGGCGCAAAGCGTCGAGCAGCGCAAGGAGATCATTGCGGCCGCGGCGCAGCAGCGGTGGGTCGAGATCGAGGGCGGTGAGGTGCAGTTGACCGGCGGCACAGACAACGAGCTCACGCCCAACACGACGGACGTCCAGCGCGAGTTCTTCGACTTCTACCGCACGTCTCGTGCGCAGTTCATTCCCGAGGGCGCGACATTCGAGACCGTCACGCACCCGACTCTCTCGAGCATGACGAAGTTTATGAACTTCTACCCCTTCAATGACATTGAGACCATCTCGCCCCGCCCGCTGCTGTTCATCGCGGGCGATCAGGCGCACTCGCGTGAGTTTAGCGAGGACGCGTATGAGCGTGCTGCCGAGCCGAAGGAGTTGGTTTGGGTCCCGGGAGCTGGTCACGTCGACCTTTATGATCGGGTTGAGCTCATTCCGTTTGATAAGCTTACGCAGTTCTTCCGGACGAACCTCGCCTAGGGGGGAAGCGGTCTCGGCGCGAACTGGGAAGTTCGGTTTCACAGGGTTAGCACAGGTGGAGGGAGAAGCACTGCAGAAGGAGTACTGGGTATAGTGTGCTTTAGCTTGTTTGTATTCTTAGCTCGCTAAATGGTTACACTTATGATTTACTCCACATTATCTTTCGAAATTATGTTTAGACTCACTCGTCTGATCTGCCTCTTGAATACGATGTGTGGGACACTGACGGCTGAAGGGCAATTAATAAGAATTGCCTATCGGTATGTTCCTCATCTCTAATGGCTGTTTGTAGCGGTGCTAAACCTTTTGTCGAGCTCCGAAGATGTTACGCCTGAAGATGTGCTTATCCAAAACGGGGCGTTTATCTTAAGCGCTCAAGCCTGAACTACTAAAAAAATATCTCTCTTCTACGGATTACGCAGTTCTCTCAGATTTTCGTTTAGGTACCCAGATAGATTCACTTTGGCCTCTTGGCTATTCATTCTACCTAGAATAGCTGAGCCCGTGGCGTTCGCTTAAAGTGTGGCCCTTCTACGCTTGCTTCTGCCTCCAATCTTTCCTAGCTATACCCCCATATTTTGCGGTTACAGTCACTCAATTGGTAAAGACTCTCTATCATTGTGTTTAAGAGCTCAATACCTTAGGGTCTATGCCTCGCTGGCCGTCAATTGTAATTGATGGTTTAAGTAGTCTCTGCTCCGTAACCACTCCACTCACCAGTATTATCGACGGAGAGCACGATAAAAGAAGGAACTTAGCAAAACATCTGGTCAGCGGCTGTTGGACGAAGGCTATCCTTGTTTTAGTACTACGATACTTTGAGGCAAAGGTAACGCGGAACCGGCCTTTTTGTCTGCAACTTGGCGATATCGCAGACGCCCTCCCCGCAAATAAGAACCCTAATTATCCCGAAACGTCTTAGGTGCATTGTGTGGATACTCTTCCTATTAGATCACATATACAATTATGATACCAACCCGTGCTAGCAAAAGTGTGTGATTCGGTTATTCGCGCCCCGGTCTCAGCTCCCATTGAAGATCAGTGGGGCTGCAGGCAATTTACCGCCCGGCTCCATAAAACATCACCACTTCGTCTTTCTGATTGGTCCGTCGCGGTGCCATCTGTTATCTGTGCTGTACAATGTTGCTGCCTGGCATTTAGTGGGCTCTGGGGATTTTCAGTGGCTCGCAAGCGGCTGGTTTGACGTGCACCCCAAGAATTTATTATTCGGCTCCACTGCCCACGCGTACGTCTTCGTCCTTCCAGAGTTCTCGTTTGCGTGCCGCTTCGGCATGTTTTATTTGCTTCCTGTCTACTTTGAATAGGTGCAGTGCACCTGCAGCAAAATGAACGACCCTGAACAGGCCGCCAGGCGGTTGAGCCATGAAGACTACACAGTAGGGTGGATCTGCCCGCTGGAGGTTGAGCAGATCGTGGCCCAGGAGATGCTTGATGAAGAACACGAGCGGCTGCCACAGCCGGCCAACGATCACAACGTCTACACGCTCGGCAGCATCAACGGGCACAATGTCGTCATCGCAGGACTCCCCTCCGCCGGTAACAATCCAGCTGCAACCGTCGTTACGCAAATGCGCAACACGTTTGCGGAGCTGCGCTTCGGGCTCCTCGTTGGTATCGGTGGAGGAGTCCCCGCTTTTACCGATAACGGGCACATCCGTCTCGGCCATGTCGTTGTCAGCAAGCCTACTGGCGAGCACTCGGGGGCCGTGCAGTACGACCACGGCAAGGCTGAGGCAGGCCAGTTCCGCCGGACCGGCTTCCTCGCTGCACCGCCTACCGTCCTGCTCAACGCAGCCCAGGACCTCGCAGTAAGACGCTCGCGGTCGAGGACGGATCCGCTTCTCGCGCACCTGAGCAGAATCGATACGACTATCCGCGGATTGCGACGTTACAAGTATCCCGGAGCCGACAAGGACCACCTCTACAGAGCCGACTATGTTCACCCGGAGCCGAAGGTTTCGTGTCAAAAGTGTGGATGCGATCCGAGCCAGCGAGTTGATCGCAGCAGCGACGACAGCGACGAGGAGGATGGAGAGAACGGAGAAGAGATAGTGGTGCACCGGGGTACGATCGCGGCTGGGGAGTTGGTCGTGAAGGACGGGTTGCTGCGCGACCAGTTGGCCAACCAGTACGGCATACTTTGTTTCGAGATGGAAGCGGCTGGGGTTCTGGCCGATTTCCCCTGTCTTGTTATACGTGGTATTTCGGATTACTCTGACTCCCATAAGAACGACAAGTGGCATGGGTACGCCGCGGCAACGGCTGCGGCGTACGCGAGACAGCTGTTCTTTCATATGCCCGTGGATGAGGTCAGGAAATGCAGGATAGCTGAGAGCGGTTAGTAGCTACATGTTTGAGCCGTTATTTATCATTTTTTTTCGGCTGAAAACTCCATCTGCTGCGCCTATTTAGATTAAATGAGGCTAATTAATGGGTAGATGTTAAGCAATTGATAATACGCACCAACCATCTCGCTCGGGACAGTCGGGAGCGAAAGCTAAAACAGTGGCTCGACCCTCCAGACACATCAGCGGCTTACAAGAACGCAAGAGACCTGCATCAAGCTGGAACATGCCATTGGTTTCTGAGCAGCGAGATGTTCAGTAGATGGAAAGACGGTCACATTCCACTAATATGGATTCATGGAATTCCAGGAAGTGGGAAGACGATTTTAAGTTCCTCCATCATAGACGAAGTCGCGACGAAAGCTCAAGATCCCGCTGACGTTGTTTTGTACTTTTACTTTGAGTACAAAGCGAGCGGTAATGTTACATTTGATGGCATGATCCGCAACTTTGCCGCACACCTCTTCCCAAAGAAAAAGGAGGCACAAGACGCGCTACAGAGCTTATATGATAACAACCACAACGGACTTCCGCCAACGAAAGACCTTGTCAAGACCTTCGAATCAATGGTCAGTCACTTCAATCGGGTCCAGATCGTGATTGATGGGTTGGATGAGATCAAACATCGCAAAGATCTGGATACTCTGCTTGAGTGGATCAAGGCTACAGCAGACGCTCCCAACGGACGAATCCGGCTGATTGTCACCAGCAGAAAAGAAGAGGATATTGACTTGCTCTTGGGCAATATGGGAGAGACAGTTGTCCTGTCACGAGACGTGGTGAAAGGCGACATCAAAAAGTACGTTGAAAAAAGGATACGTGAGAGTCCAGATTTGCAAAAGTGGAATGGGTCACCCAAAGCTCTGGAAGCCATAGAATCAGCTCTTGTTGAAAGGTCTGATGGAATGTAAGCACAAAACAAAACCAACCGGGTTGTATATCGTTCTAACGAGAGACTTCCAGGTTTCGATTAGTCTTCTGCCAGCTTGAAGAACTGCGCACCTGCTGCAACTATGAAGACCTAGTTGAAACGTTGCAATCTTTACCCCAGACACTGGAGGACACCTATACTCGAATTCTGGATGGATTTGTTTCAAAGAGGCAAAGACAACGAGCTATCACTATTCTTCAACTCTTACTTTTCCACAGTGATCTGCTCAGCACAGAGATGGCACTGGACGCAATCATCACCGATCCTTCACAGGATCTGGCATTTGATCCTATCAATCGATTCCCATCACAGCGTGACCTAGCCAGGGTATGCGGCGCCCTTGTCACTATAGACTGGCTACGGCCAGAAAAGCCGTCTGGTGTTCTCCGCATCGCGCACTTCTCTGTTCGGGAGTACTTGACTTCAAATAAAATCCCCCCAGATTTCCAGAACGCACTCAAACAACCCGAGGCAGCTATCTCTTTCACGAAAATCAGTCTTGGCTATCTGCGCCACATACCAAAATTTCCATGCTCCGTGGTAGAGCGTATAACGTATCCCTTGACTGGTTTCGCTATGCAATTGCCATATTTTGCATATGGGCTACATGAGGAAGAGAGCGTAGTAAAGGAAATCGCGCATTTCTTCACGTCTGATGCATATCACTCTTTTGTGCGACTGTACAACAGATGGGATAGCATCAAGACTGACTACTACGCTGAATTTCCAGATGTTTCAGATCATCTGTGGATCCTGAGCTCACTTGAGTTGGACGATTACTTGCTTCCAACGATGACTGGGGACGACTCGTCATATCTGCTAAATCAACATGTCGAAGCGCCAAGTATGGAACCAAGGCATTCAGAGAATACAACGATCCCGCTCTCTAGCACTGCACCGAGATTGAATTTGGGAAGGCTGAGACCCAGCTTTTCAGAGTTCGATCCTCTCATTCGTATATGTGGTGGTTCGTGCAAGCCCCGCGTAAGGGAAGAGACGGCACTTTACCTTGCAGCACGAAAAGGGTGGTCTTCGATCGTCGAAGCTCTTCTTCTGCATGACTCTAAAAGTCATATCCAGGGAGGAGAGCATGGCACAGCTCTAAACGCAGCGATGTACTTCGACAAACCAGATGTGGTCGATATCCTTCAGAAGCACTACGAAAACACACTCGACCCTCAGCATTTCACTTCCGCAGTCTTGAACACTATGAAGTGCGAGATAGGGCTCTGGAAGTCCGAAAAGTTTCACGATTGGCTGGAGAAACCCTTTTGGTTGCAGAAGGCTTTGAACAGGCTTGCATTTGGTCACAGTGGCTTTGGCGAGGTCCTACGAACTGCCTTACTCTATGGCGACCAGGACCTTGTGGATTGGACTCTTGAAAACAGTCCGTCACTTGTTTCACAGGGGGTTATCGAGAGCACAATCGTCGATACCCTCCGGTTCTGTGAGGTCCACCACGTAGAGACCATCTTACGTATGGTGAACGACTCGAGTCATGAGAACTTAGCAACACGAAGTCTCATAGGAACCCATGATGGAAAGTATCGTAGGTCAGATTTGCACTGGGCCGCAAGCAAGGGATACGTTGGTGTCACACTATCCTTAATTAAGTTGCGAGGCGCAGATATCCACCTCAAGGATAGATTTGGCGAGACACCTCTCCATTGCGCTGCACGAGAAGGACAAACTGAAGTCGCAAGAATCCTAATCAGTCACGGCGCGGACACTGAGGCCGTCGATGATTCTTTTAGAACCCCTCTCCTTTCCGCTTTCCTGCAAGGCCACCATCACACATGTCAGATATTCTCACCCACCGAACTTGGGTTACCATTGGATGAGTTCCGTGAACTCGATACGGAAGTAGGTTCTATACCATATGATAAAGACTCCTCATTCACAGTGGGAGAGACTACTCATGTGTGGTTTTTGGACCCCCAGAAGTTCATGTATTAAATAACCGAGAGGCTAACTCCTTTGCGAACAGATAAAATCTTTCGACTTCTGTCAGCTCATCGACAATCAGCTTAAACTTTCCAAGAGGGATTCAATATTCCAACTGGCTTGTCAATTACGCTATTCCATTCTGTCCTGCGAACTTATGACCGTGTCGGCGTTGCTGCAAGACCCACGTGGTTTTCAGATGCTCAACACGGACTTTTGCAGAGAGGAAATGTCAACTCCTCTTCATATAGCAGCCAGGATACCGTCTCCCGAACTTTTTGAGATCCTGATAAATGCTGGGGCTGATCCTTCTCTTAGAGATATACATGGCCGCACTCCTTTGCATATTTTGGCAGCACCAGAACGGAGAACTTCGGGGAATATCCGTATACTTGAAGCGCTTGTCAAGAAAGGTTGGAGTCTCGATGATCCAGACAAGCAAGGGCAAACCTGTCTTGATGCACTCCAGGTAAGCCATATGTTCCTTAATTTGAACCCCATTCGTTGGTCGCTGTACTGAGGTCATTCGAAATTAATTTCTACTTCAGATCCAACATGAGTGTGCGGACAAAATGACTTGTCTTCATTACGCTGCCCAAGAAGGCTGTACAGAGATTGCAAAGATGCTTCTGGATCTTGGAGCGGATCTCGGCGTACAGAGCACCACCGGCCAAACTCCTCTTGACTGCGCCAGGATTGCTGGTCATCTGGACGTGTTCGGAATCCGGCTCGATCCGCTCACTGCTTCATCTTCGATGAAGCACATTAACAGCGCGCCAGAGACCACGCTTCACGAAGATCGCTTAACGGAACCACCAAAACACCGTCCCACGACCATAGCCTCGGCCCTAAAGCTCCACAAGGCTGTGCATGCCAAAGATGTTGGCACGGTCAGTGAGTTACTCGAGACGCCAGATGTCGATCTCACCTTCGTGAATCTGGTGGACTCTACCGGAAAATCAGCTCTGCATTGGGCAGTCGAGATAAGAAGCCACAGGCTTGTTCAACTGTTGTTAGAATATGGCGCAATTGCAAAATCGGAGGATTATGAGGGACATAACATGTCTGCCAACTATCATGCCAACATCAAGGACGTTGAAGGAAAGACTCCACTACATTATGCTGCGGAGACGGGTCAACTCAGACTTGTGAAAACTCTTATTGAAGAAGGAGCGCATACATGGGTGTTGGATAATCAGGCACGAACCCCTCGAGAGTTGGCTGATATTAGATTCCATCGAGAAATCGCGGATTGGTTGAAGAATTATGGGAGCAGAAAGCGAAAGTTGCAAAGTATTGAATAGTTAGGCGTTCGAGAATCCATCTGACAGAAATTCGATCATCTCTCATTTCTTTCTCGCGGAAAGACATATGTCATTGTTGGAGGTAAAGTGTGCTATTACTCTCAGAAAAACGCCATATTAGGTGGACATTTAGATTTAGAAGCTAAATATGGAGAATTCCTCTTATAATGTGCCATACCTCGTCCTGTCAGTGTATTTATATGTCCATGAAAGCACGAGTCTTCGGTGAAACACGGAAAAGCGAGCCTTTATTGACTTAGACTCACGAGGGAGCCGCTACCATTTAATGCGTCTCGTGCACGGCAGAGCACAAATGGTGACGGTTGTACATGCCAACCTCAAATAATCAGCTTTTCGTATTACTAGGGAGGTACTAGGGAGGTAAAAGACAATGATCATCCATTCCCCTTTTCCAAAAATACTTTTCGCACTGCCACCGGGAACTCTTGCCGTTTTTTCAAGTACGAGGAAATTCTTCTACTAAAAGTTGGAAAGATCAGCAAACGCTTTCCCACCGGCTATCTCCGACGTGTCCACACTTGAATGCTACGTAGGAGCTCGTTGCATTGTAGGTCTTATGCTCCGGTAAGAATTAGTGGTGAAACTGTTGCAGTGGAGTTTGTCGTGGCTGACCAGCGTTGGCGGATCAACAACGCAACTTCTTAGCAGTATACTCATCGACTACGAACGTGCTTACGATAAAAGATGAAAGGATCGTAGATAATATCCATGGTTTGTATCGATGAGTGAACAGGAGGTTAGGTTTGGCGCAGACGTTGGAGGTCGTGCGTACAGGTGGACGAATTGAGACCGTGCCTTCGTAGGGCTGATTCCCCAGGTTTTTTTACGTAACGCGATTATTGACATTTAGACCGGTGTAGAGAAGCTTTGTGGCTTCCGGTCGAATGATCATACTCGCAGTCAGCACGTACTTCAGGGGTTCCCCCACTCGGCAGCGGGGCCAGCCCTGCAACACCAAGTTCTTGCGAACATTCTGTACTCCCGCTCGTATGCCATGATCAGCTTGCGATAGAAAACATCCGATTGATCAGCGAGATGGTGTCGTGTTGTACGATGCAGTGGGGCGCATTGCGGCTGTGGCGCCCAGCCAGCGGGACAATGGCGCAGGCTAAGCTTTTGGCGCAACTTCAACAGTCTTGCTTTTAAGACATGGGTCAGTACCATATTCAGCCAAATGAACAATACTGCTGGATAACGGGAATCGTCATATGTCCCAAGAAAGCCTGCACTTAACAGCTATACAACACAAGCCGCGACTAATCATGTTGTAGTTCTTGTTCGTATTCCTATGATCCAAGCTCTCCGGAGCACAGTCAAGCTTTAGATCCGGAACCTGCGGGTCTGCGACTGGGCCATAAACTCTGGGACCCTTGCGTAGCGCTCGTACATTCCATGTGCTGTAGACTTCAACCCGGTGAATAGCAGTGGTTGCCGCCGATACCCAAGCATCGGGATTATACGAGCGAACGGGGCACCCGGTCTCCCGCGACGCCACCAAGGGGCCATGACGTCAATATTATCTTTAGCTACCTTGTACGAGAGGCATAGCCTCCGGACACACATCAACGAAGTATAAGAAGACTGCCCAATCCCTCCTCTACGACGCCACCAGCAGCAAGCAACTCCAAACAACTCCCACACTCGCTTTCCACAGCCACTCGCTACCAACCAAACAACCTCCAGCCAAAATGAAGACCGCCATCGTTTTCGCCTCCGCCCTGGCCTCGGCCAGCAGCGCTCTCGCCGCTCCCACCGAGACCTGGTACAGCATCGCGGCCTCTGCCCCCAACACGAAGATCGACGGCGTCGTCATCGGCGCCTCCGCCGAGTCCTTCTACATCAGCAAGCCGTCGACCTCTTCCTGCGGCGACGTCAACCCCTACATCACCGTCAACTCTGGTGGCAACATGCTATTCTACAACGACGGCACCAGCAACCAGCAGCAGGGTACGCGCAACACAACCCCCCAGCCACCCAAACCCTCCGCACCCGTCTCGCTAACCTTATTTTGCGCCAGGCTTCGTCAGCATCCTCGAGGACGGCACCAAGGGCCTCCTCCGCTTCACCAAGGGCGACAACGGCGGCGACACGCACTTCTCCATCGCCGGCTCCGAGCAGGACCAGCTGAAGGTCATGTACGACGGCGACGCCAACTGGCTCGCCTGCCCCGACAACGGCGCTGCCTTCTACATCTACTCGGCCAAGGTCCAGCCGAACCCTCCGAACAAGGATAACTGCATCCCCTTCGAGATCAAGGTTACTCAGGCCTACAAGAACCCTGACAAGGTCTGCACCTACCAGTAAGCGGGTGGTGATATGTGAAGGGTTGGGGGTGTGGAGGGGGGAGGG